>JAQGAB010001604.1:0-15455 GCA_034696565.1 Isotomurus graminis
TGCCTGGAGTCTCTGCAGTGCCGACGGCATCTTTTTAAATCGCGCCGACGACAAGTCTTGTGACGACGACAAAGATGGACGTTAGTCCGTTAACAAATCCGACGTATTTTTACAAAGACGAAGACTCGGAGGAACTGGTAGAAGATGTGGAAGCGAATATCGACCCTTGTCAATTGGAAAAAACGAAGAAGACTGTGGGCCAAATGGTCGATAAATTCGTGTCGACAGGAGATTCGACTATTGACGACAAACTCAGGGGAGGCTTCATGTGCTCGGGCATTACGGAAATTGTAGGAGAAAGCGCGTCGGGGAAAACTCAATTTGGATTGCAATTGTGTCTGACCATTCAACAGAACTCGTCTCGATTGGGTAAGCAATAAGCAGAGATCGGAAAGCTAATTTGTACGAAACCTGTTCATTTGGAATATTCCAAAGCGATTTTGTAACACTGAAAAACTGAAAATTAATTAAATTGTTTCTTTCCAGGTGCGATTTATATCTCTACAGAATGTGTGTTCCCCTCAAGACGACTAGCACAGCTGGTAGATTTTTATACTCAGAAAGATGAGAGGTTTCCGAAGGACTGCATGTCTAAGATTATTGTGGAACACGCATTGGATGCTGTAAGTATTGTTTAAGCGAAAAGGAAAATTATCTCGAGAACTATTCTAACTTTTGTGCACTTAATCTGTAGGAGGCTTTAATGAATTGCGTCAAAAATAGATTGCCTATTTTAACCAGACAGCTGAATGCTGGAGTGATCATCCTGGATTCCGTGGCTGCTATTTATCGTTCAGATTACACAAACATTAAGGATCGAGCAGAGGAGCTTAGGATTTTGGCAAAGAAGTTGCATCAGATTGCAAGGGAAAATAACCTGTTGGTTATTGTTATCAACCAGGTACGGGGGTGGTATGCGTACTTTTAAGGAATTTGGTGGAATGTGAATTAATTTGCATTGTATACTGTCCCAGGTATCTGCCAAGATTGAATCCAATCCGTCTGTGGTTGTTGCAATGGACCAAAACACTCCTTCGCTTGGATTGGCTTGGACAAATATGATAACAAATCGAATTTTGCTTACTCGAAACCCCAAAGGCCGATTCATGAAAGTTGTGTTCTCTCCGTATTTACCTGTACAACTCATACCTTTCGACATAACGGGCAATGGAATTTCTTCGCCACCTGCACCTGCAAATACCGTTGTGCCTCGACCTTGTTACACAAAGGCTGGGCCAATGTTGTTACCTGAGTCAAGTTCAAAGTCTTCAAACAGACGGAAGTGAAAAGGGAAGCACAAAACCAGACTGAAGTCACTTGATCCATTTAATTGATGGATCACAACGAGTCTTCATAATTAGCCGATGCAGAAATTCTTAGCGGTTGACCCAGTTTAGTCGCAATCACGGTCCTGGAATTCTTAGGTACGCAGAGTAATGAACCTTTCATGAATAATTACTTATTACATTTATTCAAGTTTAACGGTATTTCATTTCCACAGGATCAAAGGTAACGACCAATACTCAAAAGCTCGTTGCATAATCTCGGCAATCTGCTTGACTTGAAAGCGTCTTCAAATACGAAGAAAGAAGTTTGAAGATCTTTAAGTATTAAACTAGTACAGAGTTTAACTTGCAAAGTATATATTCTCGGCGTAAACTTGTAAAAATAATTTTGGAAGAATGTAAGGAATAACTTAATACCAATAATACTTTAGTGTGAATTACTCCTACATCTCCATGCATAGTTATGATTTTCTAATGTATTCTCACGTTACATACATTTCCACCTAAATATTTGCAATCAGGTAAGAGCTTCGCGGTAGCCTAAATACCAGTAAAATCAAACTTAATCCTGATCTTGCAATATCGATTTCAGATATTTCTGATCTACAGAATAGCCGTGTGATATCAGCAGAAACGGCATCAGAAGGAAAGTACAGTATCGTCTGGTGAGTGCCTTTCTTGCACAGGATCATCTTCTCTTTCCTTCCCATGTCATCTTCATCCAGTTTGTTTCTACATTGCATGTTACTCTCTACAACTCACTCACAGTGCGGGATCGGTATACGGCCGTAAGATTTTCCTGTCCAGCTATTGCGAGCTGATGTTTACTTTATTACTGTCTTTTTATCTTCAGGACTCATTTTTAATTTTTTAACGGAATATGTAACTACAAATATTTACGTTTTAACTTACAGAGTTTTAACTCTGGACACTGGAAATTTAATGTCTGTGAAATTTTAACTAAAATACTTTGCGACAGCTGAATTTGAGGTGCGACATTTATTGGTGTGTTTAATGAACTACGTTATAATAAATGTTTTCAACTTTGGTTACAGAATGAGCGAAAATACAACGGTTGTCGGTTCCAGTGGTGCAGTCGAAGATTTAAGTGTATTTGACAAGTGGCTGGAGGAAGAAGTGGCAGTTCCTTTTCCTGCGTGTCTAAATGAACCTCTTGTGAAGAAAACTACTTCCAACAAAAATAATTCTGCAGCAGGAAGTTCTCAACGAAGTAGGATGTTTGTTAATTCTAATAGGGAGCACGGGTATGTATTAATTATCTCGAGTATTTTCGAAAACAATAACTTGACATTTGTATTCTGTTGTGTTTAGAGGGAAGCCCAAAGTTGCCACTAAAGATAAGAAGGAGAATAATACTCCAGAACCTTCAAATGCATTTATTTCCTGGGACACACCTATATTTCCTGATGCTGTTCCTAAGATGTGTCTCACTGACAAGGAGTTTGCAGCGGCTGTTCGAGTAATAAAAGAACCGTCACCGGAAGATAATGATTCTGCAGAGAATTGCAACGACAACTGTCCACACTTTATAATTCATTCTCAGTGCTACTGTGACTCAACTTGTACTGTCGGAGTCTGCACTAATTGCTTTTTGGTATTTTGCAATCCAATTTGCCTCAAGGGAGCGTAAGTAAATTTAAAATTTTAACTACTACTATACTAAGTCACAACAGCTTATACCTCATCACGGATGGTCTTTACATTTGTGCAGATTACGTCGAGGAGGGAAGGTGGCTGATGTTTCTAAAGCCAAACTGGAGCAGCAACCTTTTGGTTTCTCAAGACAGAATTTCACCAAACCTTTTGTATTAGAAAAGTCGTCAGAAGCCACTGACAGTTCTAGAAAAATTGAGCCAAAAGAAAATTCAGCAGCTACTTCTGATTTGTCAACAGCAGCCGTTGAACCCCCAACAACGAATGTCAAGAACTCGAAGGATTTGACAGATGCAAAACTTCTGGGCGAAAATAAAAAGCGACCTGGACGCGGACGAGGAAGATCAACGCTACCTTTTGGATCAGATACCACAATAATTCCCCAGCCACTCGTGAAGGCAGCAAACTCTCCCCCAAAGTCTTCAATGTCACAAAGAGGTGGTGCCGGAGGAAAGCGGAACGCTCCCACCAGCCGAAATGCCGCTACATCTCGTCCTACGGGAATTTTCAGTCATGTGCATGGGTACCGAGAAACTTACGGAGAAATGACTTCCATGAATCAGTCGACGTCCTCGTATGGTGCCTCACTGATAAGTGATCGGTATGAGCTGGGAGGCAAAGGCCACTTTGATGGAAGATTGGCTGGACCAGCGAAAATATTCCCACACGAAGACTTTCCTACAGCGACGTCGTTGATAGTTGGACGTTCACGAGGACGAGGAGCTGTGCGATATAACGAAAGTCAAGTGTCGTCAGTTGGGTACCCCCACCATGGCATACCAATTGAGCCGTTAATTCACAGTGACAAAATATTAAGAGATCCTGTGGCAAGTTTTTTTGGCACTCGCAGCGATCCCTCAAATGCTCCTGTCTACAGAGGACATGTTAATGCGCAACCTTCTGCTCCGTCGAAACCCGCAGCAAAGCCAAAGAACCCGTTTCTGACCAACAAGCCATCCAATAAAGCAGAGAACACTACACAGGTAACAAAGGTTAAGAAGAAGAAAACTTCAATTGGAAGTGCTGACTCTGAGACTGTTCGGCTACATGGAAATGTTCAGGTGAGGTTTCTTTGCATATCAGCATATTCAAATATCCTAACTGAATTTTTCGATAAGCGATGTAATTGATGTAACGCTAACACAGGTGAAGCTGACAACTCCCATGAAAGGTGCGTACGATAGTTATGATGACAGCAACCGAAGACCCTTCACTGAAACTAATGCTGACCTACAAGACTCGGATCACGTTCCGTTAAGGCCTCGACGGGAACGTGCAGAATTAACCTCCGACTCAGGAGAAGAAGAAAATGCCACAGTGCCAGAAAAGACAGCTACAGTGATGAGTCACTCCAAAGGGTTGTCGTCTGATAGTGATGACGGCGTAGAGGAGCGTGAGGTGGAGCTTCTGAGACTGCAATCAAAGACTGGTGTACACGATTCAGCTGAAGATTCTGAATGTGACCGAAGAGTGAACCAGAACGAATCGAAAAAGGATTATAACAACATTGGCATTGAGTTAATAAAGACGGTTCCTGCCCTGTGGGATGAAATCGACAGAATACATCGAGCTGAGGAAGAAGACGAGCTGGTTACCGCATCGGAGGACCACGAACTCAATGGCTTGACGAAAGGTCTATTTTCTAATTCAGACTAACGGTTTTGTAGTCAACTCCAATGTGATCGTTTAATTTTTAGAATTGGATTTGCTTTCAATGGGAGGCAAGAAGGAAGAAAATAAAAAGAACCGGCGACCGATAGACGAAGAAATGGAAGTTCCATTAGGTGTCTTTGTTATTGTAAGTCAATTGTAACCGAAAATGTTGTTTGACATTTTGAAGATAAAGTTTATTTATCAACTGGAACTATTTGTTTCAGGTACGACCTACGTGTATAGTAGACGCAAATCGAATGTACCTCAGATGGGATGATGAGAAAGTGATTTCAAGAGATGTTGACATGTCAGCCCTTCAGAAAATTAAGCTGGTGAAGATGAACTCAATGAAAGTAGAAGATTACTGTATTGTTCAATACGAAGGTGACATTATAAACAACTCAGGGAGGCAAAGGGCTGAAATTACTCGACTGGTTAATACCACCCACCCTACCGTCAGAGTTCGATTAATTGACATCGGTTTAGAGGAAGAATTCAGTCCGGAA
Source organism: Isotomurus graminis (assembly GCA_034696565.1). Classification (NCBI taxonomy): domain Eukaryota; kingdom Metazoa; phylum Arthropoda; class Collembola; order Entomobryomorpha; family Isotomidae; genus Isotomurus; species Isotomurus graminis. Next base: position 5,120 of record JAQGAB010001604.1, read on the forward strand.
GGCGTATTTGTTCTGCCGCCGGAGTTCCTTAGTCAGCGACGACTGTGTTTCAGATTCGGGCTACTGAGATACCTGCAGGTGCATCTAGAAACCGCTGTGAACGGAATGCAAGAATACCTGGAGAGAATATTCTCTCTGTACAGAACTGGAATTCGTGTTGACGCATTAGTAAGTCCACAAGTGTGCAATATTCATTGACAGTTACTTTAAACTTTGGTGTTGTTTTCAGCTTCCTCCTACTGTTGGCAGAACTCGTCATTGGGGAGAAATCTTTTGCTTTGATGCTTCACAGAATGTACGACAATACTTGCTTGACAGCTCTTATGTGACTGAATGTAAGTAGCATTGGTTTTTAACGCCTAATCTCTTTATTATAACGAGATAGCACTCACTTTATAAACACTTTTTCTGGTGTTTTCAATTGCCAGGCACAGCAAAGGATCGTCTGAGAAAGATCAGTCAGTTTTTCCAGATGGCTACACTCCGCAATGCAGCTCACGAGCGCAATAATTTTGGACTGGACGAAGCAGAAGCGGTAAGTACTTTTCATTACGAAGGACTCTTTGAACATGATTTAAATTACGAATATTTCAATAACTGAATGTTTGTTTTGCTATTCAGGTTTACATTTGTCCGAATGCGACCTCGTACAACAATTTTTATGTGATACGAATGGCAGAAATGGACATCAAATCTGATATCGAAGATAGACTTAATCGCTATGCGAGCTTAACTGTCGATCCTTATGCTCCCTGGCAGCTGGGATTTGGAGATCTCTGCTTAGCAATAGTTTCTCAAGAAAAAACTGAATTGTAGGTTGACAAACGAGTATTAATGTATTTATTAATAAGTATTTGATTACAACTATTTTAAATTTAGATTGCGAGCTCAAGTGGCTTTTATCGAACAAGGAGAAGCCGTAGGGCGGCTCATCGACGTTGGAAGACTCATCAGGATACGCTTAAACTCATTAAGAGAAATGCCAAAGGCTCTTTGCGAAATTCGTGCCATAGCCTTAGCCTGTTCTCTCCCAGTGGAACTTGCACCTGGAAAGGCACATTACAGTACAGAAGTCCTTCAAAAGTTGGATCGTTTAAACGTTGTTCTTGGCCAATCTCGGGAAGTGATTGCACACGCTCTGCCACCAACAGTAAGCAAAGGTTGTGTCATAAATCCTTCATCTGAACCTCATTCAATCCTTGGTTTCCAGACTGCCTCTGTGAACGAAGTGGAATTAGTAATCGCTCCGAAGAATCGAGCTTCCTCCGATAGAATCTCCTTCAGTGAATCTCTTGTTAACGATGGTGGAGCTGTGTGGAAAACCAAAGACTTTATAAAGGACGTCTTGTACCCGCACATTCTGCAAAAGGAACTACCAGAGGACGATTCATCCAGTGCTACTGAAAGCGACGTCGCTGAAGATTAATCTGCTGTCAACAGGAGAACAATTCTATTGTTCCCGAATCTCTGTTGTGTCTAAATGTAGGATTCCACCGCTTCACGTTGCATTGTCACAATTCTGTCTTCTTCTTGTCCTCATCGAATGCGTCATTATTATACATTTTGTGAGCTACATGTGAAAACTCTATGTAAAACACTTTGGAGGATTGTACACTTCTACAAAGCACATTTGCATGCTTTTGAAAATATTGTTTTAATGTCTGTTTTATTAATTCAGTTGAATTATTATCGCTAATTAAAGAAATGTAACGATGTTCTGAAAGAATGAATAATACTAAATGTTTGACCGTATATGTTTGTTAAGATGGTTTATTACGATTTGTCTAAGGGCGAAGGTGAGTAATACAATAGTTTTTCGTTTCTCTACTGACGACGACGACGTATTAGCGACATAATGTATACAAAGTAGGGTCAAAAGCTAATAATGTAGTGATAGTTTAGCAGAAAGAACACTGGATCACAATCACACTTAAAACACTACCACAGCAACTTTTTAGTGCTTCTTGCTCCTTCTAAAAAGTCTACTAAAGAATCCACGCTTCTTGCTCGTCTCAGAAGCTCCCGTCTCCCGACTTGTGATCGACTGAACCTCATCGTCTCTATGATACTCTGGAATCTCTTTCATCGAAGTCTCCGTCTGCTTGTCTGCAATTCAAACAAACATTTCAAACTTTCATCTCACTCAATTATACAAACTTTCTCAAAACTGTAGAGAGACAGAGTTGCTGTCAAAACTTTATCTCTGGAAGTTCCAAAGAAACTCACTTCGTCTGAACTTGTTGAACATATTCCTGAAAGTGGAGGATCTCCTCTGCGTGGTCGGGGGACGACAATTCAATGGCAAAGTGGATGACTGCCCACGAGCAGAGAAACTCTTCTGGAACCGTTCCTTTGTCATCGCATCCACCAGGTTTTCCTGTGACCGACTCGCATATCCCCGACCTCCTGAATTCACCGTCAGCAGTTCTGCAACACAAAACCTCATTAGTCAAACCCACACTTCCTTCCTTCAGGGAGAATAGTACCTTCATCGTATTCGTAGGGCCTGTCGTACCACCCCCAAATATTCCTCTTGTCATGAACAAAGTGGGACACAGCCAACTGCTGCTCCTCAGGACTAGAGAACTTTTTGCTGTTGGAAATCCTCTCGGCAAGTAAATCAAGGGCTGCCTTCCCCTCCCTCACATTCGAGTTATGATGATGATGCAAATGATTAGTCATGTTATTACTACTCATCTTCCCACTTCCAAAACGAGTCTCCGAGAGGTAATTGTTTTGTGGCTGCATCACAATCGCTGAGCTAAATGACGGCGGGGGTTGAGGAGGCACAACAGAACCGCTTCCCTCATTACTTCCAATCATCACTTTGGGTGGAGGGGTGGGAATAAATGCTGGAGGTAATTCCTCGTCGACCTCATCATCATCCTCTTCGAATTCATCCAGAATCTTTTCCTCCCCCAGAAGACTAGAATCTCTTAAAGCTGCTGCTGCTGCTCCTGCTGCCCCATTGGAATCCGTGCAAGGCATTCGCACCACCACCACCACTTCTTCCGAGACTTCCGGCTGTAACCATCAAACACATTCATAAGAACTTAATCCCCAAGACCAGTCTGACCAGTCTCCCTAAATGCACATCTTCTAACTTAAGCTCTCTCTCTCTCTGTAATCGTCCTCCCAAAATACTTTCACGTCCAACGAATTCTTTCCCTACTCATCAATACTCCTCATCCCTTGAGAGAAACCTCGAGGGGCATCTTGAAACCCACTTGAGCTTCACCTTTCTCCTTAAACTCCCTACCCACCACACTACATGTACAAGCCATTAAAGTACTTAAGTACAAAAGACACCATACCATAATTGCATCGTCAGTGGGGACAGTAGAAGTGGCCAAGTTCTCGGCCTCTTGAAGCTGGTCATCTTTCTGAGATTCGCTTTGAGGAAGTCGACTGGAGAGGCTGTCGTGATGCTCTTTGGCAGATTGAGTCTCATTATCCCCTCCCACCTCTTCTTCATCTTTCTTTAGAAAACTCTCATTATCTGACAAGAACAAAGTCACCACTGCCTCTAGCTGCTCCGCCAAGTCTGCCCTTTCATCTGCACTTTCACCCATACATCCTTCTTCTACTATTAAAGTAGTCTTCGGACAATTAGTATCACTCGATTCCTTAACATTCTCACTCATCTTTCCACTTGATAAGTCCACATCACCAGGAAGACTAATAACGCTACTCTTAATTGACTTAATGATAACTTCTGGAGCTCCGCACTCCTCTCCTCCTCCTTCGGTTAGTTCGGAAATGTTAATTGGGGAAAGAAAGTAGTCCTCGTTAGAAATTAAGTTACGCTGAGTCAGTTCATGTCGGATGGCTGTGTCCATAATCTCAGAGACAAAGTCATGGACATCGTCCATCGAGAGGGGCTGCAGTGAGTCAGGCTCCGTCGAGCTGATCACGTCAAAGTCAGAAGATAAGTCGTCCTCGTCGTTGTCCGTCTCATTATCGTCCTTTACTTCCTCTTCCTTCCCCTCCGCCACCTTTGCATTTCTAGAACAAGGAATAAGGAATGTCGCCGTTCGATTAAAGCTACCGATGATCCGTCCATCCACTTTCACCGTCTCCTCCGGGACAATTACTGTCCCCCCAACCACCACCAGATCACTTGTACTCTTCCGTTTGTTAGCGTTCACTCCGTCAGCATTAGAAGCACCCCCGCGAGCCCCACCTCCGTTAATTGATTTAGTGTGACGGAGCTGAGGAAGGTAACTCTTACTACTGTTGCTAGTGGGGTTACACGAGACTACAGGTATCTTCGTCGGACAAGAATTATCAACTCGTTGTTCCAGTCTGTCGGTAGCAGTCGGTGGGGGTGAAGAAGAGGGCAGGTGGGGGGAAATTGTTAGCGGTTCACTAGTTGTGTTAGATGCACTACTTCTCTTAACCGGACTACTAATGGCAACCCTCGACCCTTTCGGCAATGAAGACGACTTCCTTGAATCGTTTACCTCTCCACCATCACCTGACCCGCTGTCACTCAACGGTACGAAGAACGTACACGGCTTTCGCATTACTGGTGACACTGACTCTTTCGCTGGAGAACATCGCGCACTACTACAACTCCTACTGCCCTTTGATGACACCATCTTAGGGATCCTCGACGCTTGAGACTTGCTTCCTCCTCGTCCTCCTGGGCTTATCATCGCTCCATGGTTCACTACTATTATATTCTGATGATACGCTCCACAATTCTTCACTCCAAACAGTTCCTTACTATTTCCTCCGTTCTTGTAGAAAGCGTTGCTCCTGTCCCCCCGTTGCTCGAAACTCTCCTCGCTTTCACCTTCCAACGAGTCATCAGAGAAATAATCCGTTTTGTCCAATCCCCCTGAAGAATTTGTGTCTCTGCTCCTCGTCCGATTTATTGGAGCTGACGACCCACTCGCCCCTCCAGAAGAACAAGACGGGGTGGATTTATTCCTATGGCTTCCAGGAAGCTTAATACTCCGTTGATTGCTGTACTGTTGTTGTGGGGTTCGTCTCGAGGGTTCCCTTTCGTAGTCAACTATTTCCAACTCAATCTCTTCATCTTCCTTCATCATCTGCTGCCCTTCCTCGGAACAAGACTCCTCCTCGTCAGAATAATCCGTAGGCAAGTGAACAGACAGTCGCTTCAACTCATCCGCCGAGAAAGTCTCGTTCTCTATAAACTCTTCTGGCCAAAGTAATGGAGCTTCATTTCTGTTAATCATACTTAAGTATCCATCATCCACGTCCAGCACTCCAGGCGTACAAGTTGTCCCTACATTCGCCCCACCACCCACGCCAAGCGACTTGTTGTTGTTCCCCACTCCATTCACTCCCACCGGGTGACATGAAACTCCAACCGGTCCTGCAATTCGCCGGTTCACTCCCACCTTCCTTTCTCCACCTGATTCCGACGAAAGCTTCCCAGGAGTTGAAATGATAGTCACGTTATTGTTGCTTATCTCATTTATAACATTCTTGTTCCCCAGAGACGAGGAGTTGGTCGGACTAGCAGTGGAAGCTGTACAAGATGAACTAGTGGAAGTGACGACAATTCCACTACTGCTGGAGAGATTGTCCTTTCGATTGCTGTAGTAATTAGGGTCGCCCCCACTGCTGCTACTGCTACTCCGACTAATACTCACACTACTGGCACTCCCCGTGCTATTGTTCGCTTTGGCACTTGGTTTCATCATCATCATCATTCGCATCATCGCTCCTTGTCCGTTGTTCACTTGGACCTGAACTTCGTCAAACCCTTCCTCATCATCTTCCGGGACTTCCGGGGATCCAGAGGAACCCAGAGAACCATAAGACTTGATCTTCTTGGCGACATTTCCTGTCTCACCTCGCCCACCACCCTCATCTCCAACCCGACTCATCTCAACCTGGAGAGACAAGGGAGTAGAAGAAAGCTCTGTTCGATTTGCATTCACAGCAATTCCAGGCTTTGGATTAGGTTTGGGCACTTTCCCCTGTTGTGGAGGTGGAGGTGTTGCTGAGCTTTTCCCTGGAATAAGTTGTCTCACTTTGGGCTTCGGCACTACAACCACCACCCCTCCTGGTCCTGTCTCCGCCGACGAGGAATTAAAACTGAGACTGGACGAGCTGGAATAGCTGTGTTGGGAGTTCTCGTGACTAACGTGATTACTCTTGGACAGCCTTGGAGCTGCGACCAACTCTTCGTAAATTGCCGTTCCTTTGCTTTCTCTAATCCTATCGCCACTCGGACTGCTATGCTGCGAACAACTTGAGGAACTCATCGTATCGTTGTCATGGCTACTCGCTACTTTCTCCCCATTCACTCCACCACCCGTAGGAATACTACTACTATCACCCTCAGATGAGTCTCCTTGCTTCCCTTCCTCATCTTCAATTAAACACGTCTTCCTCGTCTTTCTCAGCGAACGAGGTAAATTCTTCTCCGAGGGAAAGTTCCACTGCTCCTTCGACCCTCCGCCCGAAACAACCTCCTTAATACTCGAAGAGACCTTCCCTAAGGACCCCAGTGGCACTGGATATGCTCCATTGTTGTTCACCAGAGAGTCTTCTGTATTATAATCCACTTCTGGCTCATTTGGTACACACGATTCTTCCACCACCCGACGACTACTTTCCGATAAACTGCTGAAAACTCCTCGAGACAGTTCAGGTCGACCAGCAGCCTTCTGAGATGCTCCTTCCTTACAAGTCTCTGATGGAGGAATCCTTGGAAGACGTACTTCATATCCCGTTCCTTTACTGTATGTCCCACTAGCACTTCCACCACAAGAAGGTTGTCCTTCCCATGTCTGGTCTCCTGACTTCTTGACCTTTGACTTCTTCCCTCCTGATGACCCCGTAGAAGAATCCGGAGAAGATAAAAACTTCTTGGAATAGATCTGCTCTCTCGTTCCGCCTCCTAATAACTCTGTACTGAATTGACTAGTAAATCTATTGCAATTGGTTATGTCCTCCTGATGTCTGTGGAAGTCTGAAGTGTGAACAACTTCTTCCACCCTGGAAGACTCATCATCCACTTTCGGTTGAATACTAACTTCATTGCAATTGATAACCTCCTCGTCATTCATGTACGGGAGAGACGTGTCGTCAAACAAAGCTATGACATCGTCCAACGCGGAAATACTTTTGGCAATGTCATCCATCCTGTAACACAAGAAAACACATTTAGTTACTCACTGTTATCTAAAGAACTTTATACTTAATCCTATGAGACACAACAAATCTCTACATATTCTCAACTTTTAAGTGCAGAATGCCTAAAGCACCAGCAGCGAATTAGTTGTAACTAAACATCCTCATTTTCAGAATACATTCTCTCCACTAAATTCATTCACAAGAACCGTTCCGTGTCGTGTGTGTCTCTCTCCAGACTCGAATCCTCAAACTATTAGCCAGATTAAGTAATTTATATTTATTTATGCGAAAGATCCCTCTCTTCCAAACAACATGAAGATGAGCAACCATGTCACTACACTCTCAGCCTTTTAATTCATTTTATCCATTCGTCATTAACCAGAGAGGAAGACTACAACAACACTGAGATTGTGTCAAAACCGTCCCTCCTTCAATTCCCTTGGGGATCAAGTCGAATGTCCCTCAGCACCAAAAGAGAAACATTTCCACACTTTCCCTTCGTTCTTTCCCAATCAAACTTTTCTCTATTTTCCCATTCTAATACCATCATCACTCTTCCTTCCCAAACATCTGAACACATCATTATTTTTCCTCACTTTTCTCTCCCGTTTCTCCATCGGGAAATCCTTCCATGTAATACGATTATGCTTAACAAAAACAATCCCCTTCTGCCCTTCTTTTTCAAACCTCTTTTTCTCATCACGATAGATGAGACACAATGATACATAAAATAACGACAAGTCTCATTGTTTCTCCGTTGAATGACACACACCACTGACAATCTTGCGACGAGATTCATTCATGTCAATTCCTTTTTACTCAACAGACAGACAGAGAGTGACACTGGATGAGACTCTTTAATACACTAAAGGGCATTTGATACTTCTCATCGCATTTCAACGAATCACTACGCGTGTGTCTGCACGTTTATCTAAAATATGGAAAAACAACTTCATGTTCCGCACCAAAAAGATGTTTAAACACTTCAAAAAGGAAGAATTTCCTGGCGACTAAATGATTAGAAGTTGTAGGAGTGGTGGTGGTGGTATCAAACAACTCTGTCCCATGGAATTATCTTTTTGATAGCCAAAAACTGTCGGAGAGACAGAACAGACTGAAGGAATCCATTAATACCGATAATATTTAAGTTTATGAACGATGCTCATGTCTGACAACTCATGAGGCGTCTCACAATAAGATATCACGTGCAATTTAATTCTTAAAATCTCGCCCATTTATTAACTGCAGGTACAAACACAATAAGTACTTGCACAAGCTCATTATTACTCAAGGAACATCCGACTGCATTGCATCGGGTTGTATGCATTCATTGTTGCAAGTTCACTTTCATTGCACACACATACTAAGGCTATATGTCCATGTAAATGTCAGCAATACAATCTCACACCTTTCCAATCTCCTCCATATATTCTTCCTAAGAGACTCTCTTGTAACGATGAAGGAGAACATTTATTGTGCGATAATAATAAGCAACGAGATACAATAAAAGTTTAATCACGTACAACAACCTTCCATGAAAATCTCAACACCTTCAAATCTTAATCTCACAGGCGTGGTGGTGTGTGTCTATCTCCTCTTTACGCCTCTATATAGATAGTACCAGCATCACCCTTCAATTCATATCCAAGTTGCATAATTTTGTTTCAATAATCATCACAACACGACGCAATAATAGCAATAATGGCAGGCAAACAACAATACTTTCATAGCGTCATTATGACTATGGAAAACATGGCACAAATGGTCATCTCTCCCAGAGATTAAATCACACACCACCAACCACACCATCAGAGGCCTGTGCAGCAGCAGACACTTTTATTCAGAAGAATGCCTTCATTTCACAATCAGTCACGGAGAACAATACTCAATTGTTGCACTAAATGGAGTGGCTATCAAATTTTACGAGGTGCGCAAAAAATCCATGTTTTTTTGTTTCTTTTCTATCTGATCACATTTTCCGATGGCTTTGAGTAGTTTTTATTGCAAAACAGTTTCTGGGGAGGAGAATTCTACGCTTACACAAAGAGACGATTTTAAAATAAGATAATATTGCTTCACACAAATTTTGTGTACAGAAAAGATGATTTATACTCTACAAACTTCGTGCTGAGATGAAAGACTTCTTTCACAAGGTTTGTTCAAGAGGTTTGATCAATAATTCATCCATTTAAGCTTCAACGTTGACCCAAAATGAACGGAATTATCGATTCCATAATATTTCCCATACATTTTAAATTCTGAAGGTTCCTCGCAGGGCCAACTTAACCACGGGGATAATTCTCTTTTTCTTTTAAACTACTTTCGAAACTTATGGAGACAATAATACTTCTTTACTTTTAAATCTTGAAAACAGTACGAGACTGTAACAAGTTAGCAGAATTTTCATACTACGTAACCCACACTTCAGTGAACAATGGAGGATATTTAAGCGATTTTAATCTACCAGTCGAGACGAATGCTATTAAGGGATACACCAACAGCCACTAACAGCGTCTCGATTTGCCAAATGAGTGAATGTGTATGAAAACGCCTTTTATACACTTTCAGCCTTGTCCTACCTTAAATGATATTCATGGAAAAAACCACCTTGACTTTCCACAAATCCACAGAGTCAGTTCATCCTTAGAACTCCATCCATTTCAAAGAGATGAGTCAAACATCATCGCCACTCCATAAAAAGCGAAAGTCACCCACACACAACAAATCCATTGCCTCTATTGCTATTCCTCTCATAAACCAACTTATTCATTCTTACAAATTCGCTTTCATCTTTCATATTTTTGTAAGGTTTCCCGTGTCAATTCAAACATCTCAAGAAGACGATGAGAGCTTCCGTTCCATCTATAAGAAGCAAATCGCTCTCTTGAGCTTGTCATTCGCATCCTGTCACACCAAAAAAGTGGTTAAGCCGTTCAATCCGGATTTTTTAACCCCACACACACACACAGAAGAGTGGCACGTGATAAATTTTGTATCAGATTCTTTAAAAAACCAAAATGACATAACAGTTGAACTGATGGCCTCACTTGTTTTCCTCCTGTCAAGTTTTCTAAACCAACTCAAACTATTCCAATCCATAAATGTCAAGCCAAAGTCACCTTCTATACGCATTACAAGCATCACGTGGAATCTCAAAACTGTCACACTAAAAGAATAAAGTGGAAGTGGAGGTCGTCTTACTAACTAAACTACACAC
>JAQGAB010001605.1:0-15439 GCA_034696565.1 Isotomurus graminis
CCAAAAGTATTATCATGATATATGAACAGAACTTATTTATTAGCTTGAAGCCTTGACTTTGCAGTACTGAACACATGCAACATGTGTATTTATGTGAGGATGGGAAATCGGATACATAGTGAAGCGGAGCGAAATCAGATGGGCCATACTATATTTTATTCCCTGGATCTCATGCTAAATCCTGAAAAAGGTGTAAATTCGACATGGTTCACTAATAAGATGAATTCGAGCAATTGTATATGCTAAAGAATATAATGATCACAAAAACTGTCAACTGTTCCAAGTAAAATTAATCTTCATTTAATAACTGTAGATTCATTGTATTTTATTAGTTTAGGGAACTGGACATTCGTATCTTAATAACCTTAATCGTTAACCAAAGAGTCCTAAAAGTTGACCCCAAGTTGAGAAAGACAAGTCAGCTACTGAGGAGTTTCCTATTAAAATTCAAAACTGTCAGTATCATTTCTTTATTTTCAATTTCAATGAGTAAGGTAAGCTAAATTTTTACCAAACAATCGCACACTTGTGCCTTCTGGCCTTTCCGTAGGATTGCTCAAAGTAAGTTGTACAGTAATTGTGGCAATCATAACGATTACCACAAGACATTTAGAGATTCTCGACATCATATTTTAATATGCTGTGTGTGCAAAGGAGAATATTGATATAGACGAAAAATATAGGAATTTGTTAGTATTTTGTGAAAATTCATGACTTTATATACCTTACCAATTCTGAAAATTGTAACAAGGGCACGGCTACAGTTATTCAAATATTGTATTAGCTGCGTTGTCACTGACACGAGTTGTATGTATTTGCAGTGATGAAAAACCAAAGCTATTCCGTAGAAAAAATATTTGCAAAATAAACTTTATTTCTACACTCTTTGTGTGCTTATAGCATTCTTATAAGTAGGCATGGAACATAAAACCAGGAAGTCATATGTACTACGTGTCATCAAGTAATGATCCGGAAATTATTGATTAAAGAATTCTTCAAACAGCTCTGCTGGAGGATTGACAGGATAATGAGCATCAGAGAAGTTAAATGGAAGAGTGGAAAATATGGCTCTGGTAGAATTATTGTTTGCAGGAACATTTCCTGAGCCTGAAGTTGTAGTATCAACTAAAATTGGAAGGACTGTGGAAGATGAAGGATTTTGTGTCGAGGACGATGGAGACCCAGTTGTGGTGGATTGTAGGGGTCGATTTAATAGACCAGAGAGAATATTCAGCAGGTTGGTTGGAGGTCGAATAGTGCTGATTGGTCCTTGTACAGGGCGACCAGCATTCGCAAATAGGTTTTGGAAAACATTCAAAACGTTGTAAGCCTGGTTATCATTCGGGAATGGATATGGCAGTATAGAAATTGGCACAACTGGTCTCTCCTCATTGTCCTAGTAGATACAGTGAATGAAACAGTTAGTTTATCCGTATTCGAACATCCGGAATATTTTATTTCAATACTAGACACAGTTTTCTTACCGTCCCAACAAGCTGTCCCGATGCGTATCCGAGGCAAATGAGTACAATTGGGAAGTACATGATGATGATTTAGAGTTGTGAATGAAAATCTTGTTGAATACTGGATTCAATTTTAGATTTTGTTGCTGCAGTTTGGATTTGATGTAGAAGTTGGCAATTTCTCTGGTTTATATACCACTTAAAGTTCCGGAAGCTTCTACAAGATTTTTGAATTCATTCAGGATGGAAATTGTCATTCACTTCCAATAAAGGTTGAAAGTAATTCCCCTGAAAGTAAGTCCAACATCAAACCTTCCGTCGTTCCATCTGTAACATTGAGATCAAAATGGAAGAATTTGCATGAAAATGTATTTCTCTGCAATGCGGCAGGATCGAAGCGATACTTCCTCCTTAATTTTGCATAAGCATTGTCAAAGACCTTGGCTTATAGTCACTTAGTCGTTTCATAATCGTTTATTTGATTTCATAACCTGTTAAAACATTTTATGCAAGCTTAAACAAATTTCATGTGAGTAATTCAACATAATTGCAAAATAATTTTCTGAAGTGTGCACACTTTCTTAAGCCGAAGAGCGTCTCTGAACTTGAGTCTTCTCACTTATTATAATGCACACCTTGTTTGTACCTATAAAAGTATCGACAATTCGGGACTTTATGAGGCATCAATTTAACTCGTGGTAACTGCCATTCATCATATAGTAAAAGTAGTGATTACTATCAAGGAAAAGCTATTAAGTATAAGCTGCACGAAGAAAGTTTTGCTGGTTAGAATAGTGCTCTTCTAGTTTGTAATGCAAGTAGTCCAGCCAGTCCTACTCTGTCATTCGTAGACTTGGCTATTTCTACTATTGGGAATGCTTTCCTTCAGCTATAAATAGTTTAAGCATGCAATGAGACTAGACACGAGTTCTATAGACCAGTAAAGGACACACTACCAACTAGCACATGGATGAGTTCAGGAGAAGATGGTTACATAAACCGTGAGTAAAAGTAAAGGGTGAATCCTCCAATAAAGTGGCAAACTCAACCTTCGTTCAAGTTCACTTTTCTTGTTATATCCACCTTGCAGAAGAAATCATATTGTCCTTGCTAAACATCCACTGTATTGGTGCTAAAAGGTCTATGTAAATAAGTAAGCGTAGTGTGGATCTTACCCATTCACCTATCCTCTTTAGTAAATGCCTAATGTAAATGATATTGACTTTACGTCTATCTTCAGCTAGTCATCCGCGAATCCCCGAACATTCTCTACATAGGTTTCACTAGACTGTACCACTACTTTAATTCTCCCAGCCTTTCCCTAAATAAAGAGAATTTAGTAGGTAGTCTGTGTAGGTAAAGTTCATCTTCATCATTCTACTTAACAAAAATGATCAAATAAAATTAATTTAAACGAGTTAACAAAAGACACACGCTACACATGTGTCTTCCAAGCCCTCCGTGGATTATTCCCAGTGCTCAATTGTACGTATTGCATCTTTAATAAACAAGCATATCAATTCATTAGTCACGCAACTTCACTGAACTACCTGTCATACTACCGGCTAGTCAATTATATATAACTACTTTAGATAAAAAGAATGGTTCCGTGACAATGTAAAGTGCAAAGTGAAAGTTTTACTACTACCCACATCTTCTTAATAATATAATATTCTTTCAGCTAAATTGATGAAAGGAAAGACTGATGGTTTCGAAGTTGTGGTTTCGGTTTGGAATCCCACTAGGAAGTGCCACCACACTAGCTGGATTGTTAGATTTTGTACGAAAACGCATTCTTACGCATAATTAAATCATTCACGAAATCGAATTAAACATTTGGTGTTTTTGGAAATATTTAGGCTATATCCACTTACTGGTTCCTTAATGACTTTGGGAGCTACTTGTACTTCCACGCTTGGGAAAATGACCTACAACCTCGTAAGTTGAAAACTGCTTATATCATATTTTACTTATACAGGATAAGCCTAATTTTATTTATTCATGCAACTTCCAGAATACAAATCCATTTTGAGCCTTACAGCCGTCTCTTGTAGGCTAGTCTTGACAATCGCATTATGGATCTTCATCCTCTTAGTAAAACATCCAACTTAATTAAATTATAAACCATGTATATTTTACCTGTAATATAAACTTGTTTGTTGTGTTAATAGGGTCAGCGTGCTATCCTCTTGTTTTGGATACCCCTATCTGTGATCACAGACATAGTTATAGTTGTACATGGGATCAACAACAGTTCTCATGATGGCTTTATCTCTGACGAGATATGGTTCATCAACATAGCTGTAGTCATACTTCTCCGTTCTTATCTCACGTGCATAGTTTACCAAGCATTTCATCGACTTCTTCAAAATGCTCGAGTTGAAGCATTTCTGGAGAAAACTATTGAAATTGAAAGTCTTCAAAAGCAACCAGAGCAGCCCACCACTCTTCCAAGAACGAGTAACAATGTAAATGTACAACAAGCAAATGGAACAGTGCCTACCAGTTCCAGCGCTTCCTCTAGTCTTAACAGTCCTCAAGATGACTCTTTCCAAAGTAGTTCCAGCTACAGCAATGCCGTCAGTGGAACTCCCAACGGTCCTGGTGAAGTCAGTAGCAGCACCAGTGGAGCTAGCAATGCTGGACCTAGTAGCGTTATAATTATCGATAAGAACGAAGATGTCACAACCATTTGGGAAAATCTCGGTCACATTGGCAAGAAAAGTAACAACATCAAAAGAAACTTAAGGGCTGAGCCTGGGACTGGAAAAATCACGACATCCAAAGGATCTTCCAGTCCAAGGTTTCTTCTAATTGAACCTATAGGATTCAGTCCCATTGAGATTTGGGAGTTCTACAGTGACACTCCCAGATTGGGTGCTGCAGTTATGGTTTGGTTTGAAGTGGTAAGAGCAATTGTTCTTGGGAACTACACTACAGTCTTCTTAAGTCTATCTGTACGATTCATTGACAGATTTGGAACATCTTTGCGTTAAGTACCCACTCCATGACAGAATTTATGCTGGGCGGAGGGATGTTCTTCATGATACGAGGTAAGATAAATTGTCATTCACACAGACGCGGATTTTCTTATTTAGTTTAATAATAATAATAATAATAATATTTATTTTTGATGTGCTTAGAGGAAGAAATCTTCATGCGAGTGTGGAGAGTTTCAGTGGACGTTGTGGCATTAGTGTTTATCTTTAAGGTAATATATATTGTCCACCCGTGTGTTCAAGATTTAACTTTTTAACATTAATTTTTCAGAGAAGGAAAACGCTCCTGCGGTTCTGGCTCATAATCTACTTTTGGACTTTATTCGCTAGTCTCTGTATCTTCGTTTACATAATGGCAGACTGGATGGATCCACCTCCGATTACAGTCATCGTTACTATGATCATTTTCATGGGAGACAATTGTGTCCGATTCGGTATCCTGTACTTTTGTCTCCGTGTCACAGTTCAGCCTCCTATTTTACCAGATTCTCCTGGAGGTAGACATGAAGTTGGCAGATCTCACAGTCTTAGAAGCCAAACGAAACCGAGGTCAAGAAAGAGAAAGTCTGCGGCTCAATCAAATATAAAAAGAATTGACTCCTTAAAACAACTTCCAGAGTCAGACAATGTCATTTCAATTGCATAGCTTAAATAACTGATAGACTACTCATTGTACATGTACATTTCACTATGTTGAATGGTGTACCCCTTGGCCTGGGACAGTCAAATATGCAGTCTTGAATTGTGAGTACTTAAATGCACAGTAAGTAGGCTCCTTTCGATGTTAAATTATGACTTCGGTATAGTGACCATACTACTGAACCAAAAGTATTTATATGTAAGTTTATTGAAGAATTGAATCTCGCTTATTTTCGCTTGGTATCAACCGTAGGCTACAAGATAATAGTCTTATCTTATTATTCTATGGGAATCCACATTATGTAATGCACTTCGAGTCCATGAAAGTTAGTCATTTAAAAATAGTCTTCACGTACAATAATCATTCAGTTAGTGTACCCGTACCGTGACTAAATGGATTTATGATTATGAGTATGATTGACTAATCCTATCCATGTGATATTAGTGATTCGGCAAAGTCCTTACCAGAGACCTGCAAGTGATCCTTTTTGTAATGCCTTTGGTTATATAGTTTATTCTTAAAGACATCAACATCAAGTAATTATAAGAAACTGAAGTTTCAGCTGATCTAAAGTTATTTCAATGTATAAGAACTGATTTTAAAAATGACAAAATAATGATCGTCATGTAACTTGCAACCATAACCATAATGGATATTTTCAATGCAACACATCAATTGTAACATGCAAGGAACCTTTAAGTGTAATAATTTCGATTGGTGCAAATAAACAAATCATTATCACGATGAAACTATTGATTCATAAATAATGTTTCAGCCATGCTTTTTGATCTCTGCTTGTTGTAGAGTAGACTTCTATTTTTAGGAAAATTTTGAACAGAGGTTTGTTTTAAGTTACAATAATTTCATGCAATCTCACGATACGCTTTGCGTAGGATGTTCGACAAGGCATTTTCATGAATATCAATCTTTCTAGACTTTGGAAACTTGCCATTTTTTTCATTAAACGCCTTGAATTGAAGTAACTATTTCGATTTAATTCAGTGAGCGGTAATTTTCTCATCTCCCATTTGTGTACTCACATGCAATCCGATAATAAACATAAAATTAATCAATCATTGTGAATTGCAATGATCACAGTATTCACAGTATTCACAGTGAGTGACAGAAAAAACAGCAGTAACACATCAAACTTGACCTTTTCGGAATGCGCCATTTCACAAAACATTTCAAAAAGAAAGTATGGTATCACTTGGTACTCCCTTTATCATCTGCATTTATAACAGTAGCTGTATTGGACATGGTATTTTGTGTATAGATTAACTCATAAGTATTATCACTATGAGACAAATAATCATGCAACTGTTCCTCTTCCCAGATCGCTTGCTGCTCCTGGCTGTTTAAAGACTATGGAATCGTCCATCGTTATTCTGGCGAGGAGGACATGGAATCTACAACAATAAGTATTTTTGATGCACATGAAGTTCTGCACAAAGCAGGCTTTCATACTTACAGTTTTTGCGTAATTCAGGCCTGGTTGACATTTTTTACTGGATCTTCGTCACCTATAGAGTAGTCCTGTCGCTTCTTCTATGTATTGGTGGCATTTTTATGGTAATATATACTGTTCACTTTGAAAGTTTCTCTTGACACTGTAGCTGATTGTTTAACAGGGTCGACGTCTTGTAGTCATCATGTGGTTGACTATTTCAATAATGGTTGACATGATTCATCTATCTGAAACTATATTTGTTTTATCCAAGCCACATTTGGTCAAGACTTGGCCAATATTCATGGCAGTAGCGTCGTCAATCTGGGGGGAAATGAAAATCATACGAATAAAGTATCGAATTATTAGAAGGACATTTACTGTGGATTGGAATACCACTGACACTTCAAAACAAATGGAAACGGAGTCTGCTGTTGACGAATGCAATTGTGATAAGCCTTCAATATCAAAAATTGACTATAATAGCGATGTTTCAGTTTCGTCAATTTCATGCTCGGCCTCAGGAGAAGAATTTAAACTGGAAAATACCAATGATGGATTTTGTATGCAAACAAACATTATCAATTTCGTCAAGTTGGTGAGCTTGAGCATTTCATCATGTAAATTAATTTGCAGGTGTGGATTTAAAACCAATTCTTCTAATTCGTAGGCTCGTAATCTTTACAACTTGCTGACGTGGCACTTAACTGGGTTCTTATTTGGAGGAGACTTTCACAAACTAATAAGTAATGATTCCTTGTTTGTTTAAGTTGCAGGTAACTTTTATGCTTAAGTATATTGGTTTATAATATAGGCAAGAACTACAAGGCTGTATTTCTGGAGGAAAAATTCATTCGATACGCTAGAATTTTTCTTGACGCCCTTACAATAGTTTACATCCTTCAAGTAAACACATTGACATGCTTTAAGTTAACCAACAAAATTTAAGATTTCTTATCTCATAAAGGTGGTAAAAGTGTGCTATGAATTTAGGAGAAAAAACTTCTTGTAACTCCTTGGATAACCCTCTACATCCTTTGTGGATCTGCTGTAGTTGCTATCGCCTTGTTTGTTTTGCTGCATCTAAATCTTATGACTTCACTGTTTGTTGCAATATACTATTTAGTATTTTCCATTGACTTGTTTTTCCGTGCTGGATTTATAATATTTTGTGTCAAATTAATTGTGAGAAGAAAAGAATTGATTTAATGAAGTTGCCAGAATCCCAGAACGACGATCTTTTCTATAGCACGTATAAATAAATGCTGAAGCCTTGATGATAACTGATGATTTAATCTTTTAATTATTACTTCAGTACAACTTGTACTTTGCATGGTTTAAGCCCGATGAAATGAACAAAACAGATTTCAGAAACTGAAACGACTGTCAGGTTTCAAGTGATTGAGACGTAGAGGAAAGTTCAACTGGCTGTAGTTCCATCTGTAACAAGTAAAAGTCATCCGAGAAAGGTGTGGAAAGGTAGCCAGCGTTTTCAATACAGTTATACAGGAAATGTAGAACAATAAATCTGAACACAATATCGCACAAAAATTTTGCTTGCAATAGATAAAATCTGCCGTGTTGATACGAAGCTACTTCAGGTTTTACAGAAAAAAACTGCAGGATAAAAATCACGCACGAGAATATTATAAGAAGTAGCAATCCGAAAGCACATCCCTTCACATACGTCACAGATTTCTAGATTTTGGGTTAACATTCAAACAATGAGTATAATTCAATCATGAAGTAATTCCAGTAAAATTAGTTTGCATACCTTTTTAGCAATCAAATAAAGTATTATAAGACTCAGCACAACTCTTACAACTCTTATTATTCCATCTTCTAGAAGTGCTAAAGAATTAGTCCATTCTGTAACATAAGATTGAAGCACTTTTGAGATTAAGTCAATTAGTCCGAAGTTCAATAAAATTAGTATTCATTAACCTGGAACGAGTCCATAATATTGAGGCTCATACAAATCAACAGGATGGTTTCTCGTAAGAATTTCAGTAATAGATAAAAGCTACAAAGAATAAAATCATTTGTGAACAAGTGTAGGATATAGGAGAGTGGTGCATAGGTTATGTTCTCATACAGTATCAAAAGTAATAAAAGCTCTTGCAGTTAGCACCACTCGGTTTCTGTAAAATTCAATGAACTTCTTGGGACTCAGTCCTATTGGTTTAAGATAGTTGGAATAGCTATCTTGATTTCTTAACCATTCATTCGATTCATTACTTGTCATCTGATAACGGTTTTCTATTCTTAAATGTTTGACAGCTTGTACAGCAACAAGCACGAAGAGACCCTCAAGAGTAAAAATAACCAGGAGGTTTCGGGCATCTTTCCAATCGAAATTTTGTGCAGGTATATTATTTACAGCTTTAATTACATCAAGCGTTGTGTTTATAATCAGACTGACCAAGGTCACAATTATCCACACAGAGAGAAGTGTCACATTTTTCTAAAAGCAGAACACAACAACATTTACAAAAAATTCATGTTATGGAAAATAAGACATCACCTACTTTAAAAATTACACTTATCCACAGTATAAAGGTCAAAACAATCGAAATTGATAACGAAAATGCAAGAACCAAATGATCAGCAACTTTAAAGAAAATATAAATTACATGCACATGGATTAATGAACTGATAAACTAGTAGAGTATCAAGTATGTCGTTAATCATTGATTGCTATTTATACTCACGTGAGAATTCCGGATTGAATATTAAATCTTCAATTATCGGGATAATTGCTAAGCCGATGTATAGCTGTGAAACATTTAAAGATTTGAAAGGCCTTATCTTATATTTGTATAAAATTCTTACACACTTACTGTGTTAGTAGATGCCACAAGGACCAAAGCGCTTCCGATAGGAAGCCCAAATCTCAATAATAGCATTAGCATTTAAACACTTCACTTGCAATTATGAATATTGGTTATCACTCTATGAATTTTTGTTATCTGCTAGAAACGCAATAACCCAGGTGTTTAATAAGTAAACATATTGCAACCTCTTAAGCTGTGTTTGTTTGCAGAATGCAGAATACAAAAAAGTCAACATTTATTCAGCGCAAATAACTAACAGAATATGATACTAGCAACTGCCACAGGCAAGTAACTTATAATGAATCTTCATGTAGAACTGTGTGTGAATCAACCGCAGCCTAAAGCGAATTACAAAAGTTACCTCATCTTCTAATGCTGCATGTTGTAAGCTTCTCGGTGTTAGTTATAATCCTAAAGCCAAGTAGATATCAGTCCAAAGTCATATGCATTGGGGATGGGTGTATTAAACATCACGCAACCTGTTTCTCATTCAACAAACTCATCCAAGTCCAGCTTTACTTAACCAGTTGAGCTTGAAGAAAAAGAACGAGGCTAGGAAAATGCATTCCGTACTAAAGTAAACTTAACACCAACACTTCCCTCGATGGAAGTTACGTAGAATAAATTTTTACAAGAGGATCATATTATTTTCCATCTTATGTCTGAATAAAAATTAATATTTAATACTCTATGAATCATGGATTCTGTTTATTGAAAAATCATGAAAGGCAAACAACATTCACGAACATAGACCACCAGATATTTACCATATCGTGCATGATTGATGGTTTCAAGCAATCCATTATAGGCATCTCGTTCCTCACACCACATTTGCAAGTTGTGCAGATATCTATTCCTGCTGTTAATTAGTATTGGTTGGTGACTCCATAAGTATCGAATGAAGCAAAACATGAAAACATTTAAATTATTTTAAAGCAGTTCAGACTAGATGTGGGATTACTTTTAGGTAAATATGCTTGGCCAGGCCAGCAGAGATGAGTTGAAGCTTGTATTAGTCCAACCAATGAGTAGTTAATCAATATCATGTGTACAAGTTTATGGAACTTTTATGAATTGTCTGTTCCCAACAGACGGCTGTTTGGTTTATTTCTAGAAACAACCATTCTGAGTCGATGCCTCAAAAAATCTCCGTAAATCTTGTAGCACATGAAGAAAGTTGTAATTCTGAATACAATGTCGATAGAGTAGAAAGTGTAGTAAAATGTGAATACTACTGTTGGGTAAAAGTCATACTCAACAATCCGGAGAAAAATGAGGATTCCCGTGCTGACGAATATTTCAATGAGTTTGGGAATGATGAGTGCTCCAGTCAACGGAGGTTGTCCCTAAATGGGCAAAGCCATTTGTCATAAAAATCTGTAGTTCCTTCGTGCGTTTAGAATAAGAATTTTTTACCTGTGAAATATTTCTTAGAAAAATAACGTCAACTCCGATGCGGAATAGTCTGATTATCCTTTCCTCTGTCCAGATTGGTGCAGACAAAGTACTCGAAGGAAGAATGTCCACATTCGAACCAAACATTGCTTGACTCATTTCAGTATCAAATACACGACAAATTCCCCAACTCTGCAAAGTGACACATTTATGTTAATTCAAGTATCTTTTTTTAAAGTAAAGTTCATCATCTGTCATACCAAGTCAAGGGTGATCAAGAGTGCAGCAATTCTACGTAAATCTTTGTAAAAGAACTTAGCAAACTTAACCGCACCTTGACCAACTGGAAGTAGCTTATTCCACTCTTCTTGTTCTTTTGACGAGCTACTTTTATACAAAGGAATAAGTGACGATACAATTGCAGAGGTGGAGGGGTCAAGAGGTCCAAGACACTTCGATAGTAACGCTGCTCC
The DNA here is from genome assembly GCA_034696565.1 of Isotomurus graminis. Classification (NCBI taxonomy): domain Eukaryota; kingdom Metazoa; phylum Arthropoda; class Collembola; order Entomobryomorpha; family Isotomidae; genus Isotomurus; species Isotomurus graminis. The sequence goes on from JAQGAB010001605.1 coordinate 11,252, forward strand.
ATGAAGTGAACTAGCACTAGCTGCTGAGGTACTTGGTCTAGGTTCATTTTCTGTAGTACCCTGAACAGTTTGATTCCCATCAATAGTTGGTAATGGATGAGCTTCTGCTTTCAAGAAAGTCCACACGCAATGGCACAAATAAATCCGGATAAGTAATCGTATTATACAACAATAAGTAAGGCTGAGAACAGGCAGCAAAGTCTCATCATCGGATAGTAACAAATGGTACTTGACAATCCAACTGAGAAACTGGAGTACTAACTCAACTCCCATTGCAAGGTACATCCACACTTGCAAAATGATTTTTATAGCCTTCAATTTAAAGTTAGTCAAGCATTTAATTCCACATGTAATGTCTGGGCATTTGAATTATACTTACATAAATAACGCCTCCGATACAGAAAACTATGGCCAGTATTAATTTCGATGTATCCAAGATCAATTGAATATATTCGATGTAATCTGAACATAAATAAATTAATGATTCAAATAAATTAACTCCACGACAGCTGAACACACATTCATATTGATACTAGTAGACCTGACCTAAGTGGTGACTAAATTCTGTAAGTCGAATCCGCTCCTTTTCTGAGTAGAAAAATGTCGAGTAGACTTCATAGTTCCGACATACAGCTAAAATCTTAAGTGAAGGCACAAGTTCTAATTTAGATTTTTAGAAATGGAGAAATTGAATTGTTTATACTAATTACCAAATCTAAAATTCCAGCAACCGGAAGAGACTGACCTACAGACAACCCAAAGTTTCCCAGCCTTACCATGATGAATCAGCACGATTTGTCTTCAGTGAGGTCACCTTAGTGGGCATTTTTCTATCATGCAGATGAAACTCTTAGATCCAACTCTTCAACTTGTTAGTTCTGTCTGGTATGAAATAACCCAAGTACAAACTTTCAATTGGCTTGATTACTTGATTGAATTTATTAAATAGCATTTGAATGGAGGATTCCTCAGCAGTGTGTCAAGCAGATATGAAGTAGTTTGTTCTCCTTCTTAAGTTACTTGCATTTATGAAGCTTAGGTCAGGCACAGAAATCCCTCGAATGGTTTGGGAATGTATAAGTTGTCTGTATTTGTTTATTTAAAAAAATAGCAACATGCAACACACGGGAATTGTTGATCAGTTAAAAATTTTACAATCTTGGTTTTCACTTGTAAAATGTAATTTAGTTTTGTTGACTGGACTGTCACAAAGTAACTTTGCACTGCTTTTTACTTTTAGTCTTCTTATCTGCATTACTACTTCCCTTGGGGTAATACTGGAGAAGGAGGACTCCACCCTTTGGAGGATGGACTTTGACTTTCTCCATAGCTGAAGTGGATGGAGCTACAATTCCAAGAGCTTTTTCTATTCCATTTACACGCACTGCTCGAATTGACATTCGGTTGTCTTCAGTATCAACAGTGACATTGCCTGGGATGTAACCGCGAACATCCACTTCTATTGCTAAGACTTTGGGACCCTTATTTTTGTACGGCTTGGAATGTGTAGAATAGCTAAGACTTTTTGGACCTCCACCCAGGATTATGAACTCCCTAAATTACAATGGTTGTTTTATAATTATTGTCTCTCGTACATTGTGTATGAATGAGCCAATATTTACTTTGAGTTAGCTCCTTTCAAGGCCTGAAGTTTCATACGCTGCACGACTTGTTTTAGATCGCCAGAAACTCTGTTCTTTATCAGTTCCACTGCCATAATCTTACGGAGTTTGACCGCTAGGTATTTTATCTTCAGATCTGCAATGAGCTCTTCAGTCAACTTAGCCCTTGCCTGAGAGAAATCTTTCCGCACTGTCTCAAGGGGGTCGATTATTTGGTCATATGCATTTGTGCCTGTCAATTGAAATGGTAGCTTAAGGTCAAAATTTATCATGTGTACATTTTAAAACATTTCGTTACCATATTTATTTCGGAAACCATTACTGTCGTGTCTCTTATTTCGAGACAAGCCACTAATGTAAGGAGACTCGGATTCATAAAAAGCGTTCTTTCCAAAATATTTATCCATCACTGGATTTGTTTGTATTTTTGGAGTCTACTTGTTGCCTACAATTCCAACTCCAGAATATCTTTTCATTGAGACAACATTTACATTTGTCTACAATCCCGAATCGACAGAAACTTATTTGAAGGAGAAATCAACGAGGCTGAGGGACATATAAATATACAATCATTATTAGAATAACAAATTCTATAGAAATCTTGAGGACCAGTCTTGGCAACCTGCTGTTGGAGTGTACCGAACTCCACCAAGTTGAACCATCCTCCGTCCTTCCATCAGTCCTGTTTTTATGTATCCGTATTGAATCGTTACTTACATAACTAAAAAAACTTACTGGAAAAACAACACAGATGAAGATTTTGAAAAAATAACAATTAATCATAATTGCAAGTTTAGGCATAAGAGAAAAGTTTATTGTGTTTGCAATTATATTACGAATTACTGTAAGACAGAAAGACTCAAGAAAATCCCAAGCTCTTATGTGAGAAGTCTTAGAATTAAAACCTTATATGTTGTCCATAAAAGACACTCCATTTAATGACATTTATTTGTACTGAATCAGTAATAATAGTAAGGGGGTGTGGTTCCTGTTACGTCAGAAGAGGAAGTGTCTTCAGTGTCTTCTTCGGTAGAAGGTGAAGTTATAGCTTCAGTTGACGAAGAAGCAAGCAACGTACTACTTTCTTCCGTTGTATAAATAAACACAGTCGTAGTCTCAGGTTTCATTGTTGTAGTAATGGTTGAAGGGACTGCTTCCGTGGTGGAATGCGTGGTACTCGCAATTGCTTCTGGTGTCGAAGTTATCACAGTAGTTGGTGAACTAGTCGCGGCTTCTGTGGTACTCTCAACTTTTTGAGGTTCTGTTATTTCATCTCTAGGTTCTGTAGTCTCCGCTACAGGTTCCTTGGTCGTTACTTCAGGCGTTGTAATCTCCTTGATAGGTTCTGGTGTTTGTTTGGCAGGTTCTGTAGTATCCGTAGGGGAAAGTATGGTTGAAGTAATTATTGGAATTGGAGTAGTACGATTTACAGGTGGGAGAGGAGTCATTGGAGGCTCATCAGTTTCAGATCCACAACTGCATCGGTACGACGATATCTGATCATTCCATTCCTATGCGTACACAAAATAATTCGTGCATTAAGTCATTAAGATCAATAAATTCTGGCCTATTATACGATCTCAACAATATAATACCTGTCCCAAATTTTCTTGAATACCAAACACATTCCACTTGGATCCAAAGAAATATGCCATGTTGAAAACTTCCAGTACACACCCAGGTCGGACCATGACGGACGAGATGGTTTTGTCTAAGTCAGGATGCATTAGAAGGACTTCCTCTCCGTTTTGAATTGTCCACATTCGCCCATGACAAGCAGAACACGATACATGCTCGTAAACCACTGCACAAGCCGACGGGTGATCTGGAGTTTTAGCCCCGTAGCATCCGGAGCATTCGCAGCAAGCGAAAGATATTGGCCTGGCCCAACACTAAAAAGTAAATTGATGTTTTAATTTCAACGCAGGTTGAGCCGTTGAGCGATCTAGTGCCACCAGAAATATCTGACCAAACTTGCAGTTGTTTCGGATTTACCTGTTCAACACTTTGCTCCACATTTGCAATTGCACCCTGGTCATCAATCATGGTTAATTCACACTCAGGTCCCATTTCCACTTTGAATGGCACAAAATTGCATTCGGCTAGATTCTCGTATGGACGGTTTCGATCGAAATGCATTGCCAGTGGACATGAATTTGAATTGCTCCACATCCTGGCACATTTTGTTTCTGAATTGGGAGTCGGGTCAAAAGGACAGTCCCCTGGGTAGTTTGGACTGTTTGGGAAGATACTTTTAGCTATCGCTTCACTAAAGACGTAAGTTAGTACAAAAACTGTGAGCACCCAAGGCGAGCGTGGGTTTAAATCAATTAGGATGACCATATTCTTAAGGTTAACTTTGTAAGTTGCGATTTCAAGTGTTTGACCCAATTATTTGACACTCTTTTGAGTATCTATTGTTGTGTAACCATTTAAAAAGGAACTGGAGCTAGTGGTTGTTCAGCGCATATTTGAGATAGTTGTAAACTTATCATCAATAATACTTCTTCGTAGTAAAGTGACTTCCTGTGATGCCTGTAAGTTCTTTGAAAGGAAATAAATATAC
>JAQGAB010001606.1:0-15433 GCA_034696565.1 Isotomurus graminis
CCTAACCAAGCAGGAGCTGCTGGACAGCAGCAACCAAATGCACAAGCTGGACAGCCGTACCAGCCATATCAGCAACATTATCAGGTAGAGAACCATTCACATTTCACCAGTGTATCCCTCATATTTCAAGTATTTGAGTTGTGTTGCAATTGTATTTTTCCTCTAAACTCTAAGGGTCATGCTCAACCGCCTCAAGGATATTCTGGCTACGGATATCGACCTCCTCCCGGTGGTCCGACTTAACCCAGCCAACAACCAGGCGGGTATAATCCTCAACAACAAGCTGGATATGGACAACCTCCAGTGAGTCAGTGATGATAAGTCCCTATCTATGATGCTGGTCAACTTATCAGACTACTACTTACGGAGAGAAATCTTAATGAAACTTATAGAAAGCTATTTTATAAGAATATTTTATCCTAAAGTTACTCTCTTTCTGAATCTTCCGAAGTCCTCTGTCCCCTCATCGCTAATCGTGTGGGTCCAGTTGACTTTGAAAAGCAATTCGTATTATTGTATGAATATTTGATTACACACATGTCGGGATGTCCGTTTTAATTCACCAATAGTAAACTTCCCCTCCGATATTCGTTCAAATCTAGACAGCAAATAGCATCTCGAAATACGTAACTCAAGTCTTCTACTCCTTTCAATCTATTGTCTCTTGAAAATCTAGCAACAATAAAAGTATCACTTTAATGTTTTACTTCCGTTGTAGGAAGCAATTTATCTACAGATTCTCTGAGGAACTACTATTGTAAATATTGTAATGGAGATTAGGCAATCTACGCTTAAATTGCAAAATATGCAATAAAAGCATGAAACATTTTACAAACCATGAGTCGTCCAGGAGGACTGAAGTACACTGAAATTATTTTTAAATTCAGCCAAACGAGTTAGTTCGACTTTCTCAGGCTCATATTAATTTTCATGGGCATTTGTGACCCTCACATACTACTTTTCCGGCACCCTATTGCTTAAATGGCTAAAGTGTGCAATGGAAAGCCGGAGCAGCAGTGGAAACTCAAAAACTTATCTGGAGATTAAGATCCTCTAGGATATTGTAAATTGTCTGGCTGACGAAAATAAAATGTTAAAGTTATTTTTCCCAAGAAGTAACAGTTTTAAATTGCTCATTCCTCATTTGACAATGTGACTGTAATAATATGATGATGGAATGTTCGTAGTAAAATAGAATGAACGAATTTTTACTACTTAAATGTCTTATTGTAAAAAATGCACATGAAATCATGAAGATATATTTCGAAGCGTCCCTTTCCTCTTATTCAGAAAAAGGCAATGGTCAAAGCTTGGGACAATGGCAGATGAAGTCTAATATTAGCATAAACAGGTGACTCGCTTAAGGAATTCTCTTTATGTACTGCTAAGGTCCATATAAATAGCCACTACGACACAGCAAGTAATGCATACAGTCTTCTCCTGTCCTACGATCCCTTCACTGTATTTCTCATACTACACGACGACTCTCCAGCTACCCAGACGCCTTTTATCAAAATATTTATTCTCTAGTTTTAAGCTAAAATTGTAGAAAATGCCTGGGAATCCAATTCATGACGACGGCCTCAGGGAAGAAGATGAAGATTATGGAAGATCTCCTCGACCGATTTCCGTTGTTCCCTACTCTCCAGCCGAACAGACTTGTTCCAATAATGAAGAAGATAAATATGCAGGTAACTAAAGTCAAATCATTTGGTTATTTAAGCTTAGCTTACATCAACAACCAGTAGTTATGATGGCTTTCCACTCACACACACCGTCGTTCTTTCTCATAATAAATTGGAAAAGTTTAGTTGTAACTTTTGCCTTAAAGTACTTTCATTCATCGTATAATTATGGCTGGAGCTGGTAAGTTCGGTTTTATTTTTAGAATTGCATTACATATTTTAACAACGTTTCCTTTAGTAGGACCTTGCGACCCCTGTGTTCAATTGGTTAGATGGCTGGAGCAGTTTAAGAAAACTGAGACGAAGTTGTTGACGACAGTGTTGAAGGTGCCGTGGAGGTACGAAAACTCCCAAGCTGCTATGTGGAGAGCTATAAATCTCCATGCAAGTGCAGCTGCATTGGTTGCAGAAGTGAGGAGGCAAGAGTGCGTGTGCCAATTTCCTCAAGAGGGAAGAGGTCCTAATACTCGCCAACGTCCATGTCAACCATCTCACATTCCTCCAGAACGTCATCAGCAATCTCAAGCTGCTGAAAGACAAGCTAGAGTGGCTGGAAATCAGCCTCAAGCGGCATTTGGAAATCAGCCTCAAGTTGCAGTTGGAATTCAACCTCTACGTCCTCCGAATCAGCCTGGTCATGCTCGATCACAAGGCAGCCATGGGCATCTGAACATGCCAAACCCTAACTATCAAGCGAATCTTCCTGAAACTCCAGAACCTACACTTCGACCTCAACAACTACAGAAGCGTTTCTCAGCGCATTCTGGCAATTCTTCTAATTCTTGGAGCCAGCAATACCCACCTACACAAGGTCAAGGATACTCTCAAAATCAGGGATACAATTATCCGCCTGGAGGCTCTAACCAAGCTGGAGCTGCTGGACAGCCGTCCCTGACATATCAGCAACAGCACCAGGTACACTATCATTCACATTTCAAATACCAATGTCTTATCATGCATATTCCATGTTAAAATTGTAAAAGCGTCTTCAGGTTTGGGCTCAGCCGTCTCAAGGACATTCCGGATACCAGTATCGACCTCCTCCCGGTGGTCCGACGCAACCCAGCCAACAACCAGGCGGGTATAATTCTCAACAACAGGCTGAATATGGACAACCTCCAGTGGGTCAGTAATGATAAGCCCCTATCTATGATGCTGGTCAGCTGATCAGACTGGAGAGAAATCTTAATGAACATTATAGAAAACAAGCTGTTAGTTTTTATCTTAAGTTACTCTTTCCGAATCTTAAGTCTTCTGTCCTCTCATCAATTTGTATTATTGTATGAATATTCTATTACACAAATGTCTATTTTAATTCACCAACAATTATCTTTCCCTCCATATATTCGTTCAAATCCAGACAGTAACTATAAATAGCATCTCGAAATACGTAAATCCAGTCTTCTACTTCTTTCAGTCTATTGTCGCTTAAAAATCTAGCAACAATAAAAGTATTACTTTTATGTTTGACTTCCGTTGTAGGAAGCAATTTATCTACATATTGTCTGAGGGATCTATTCTTGTAATGGAGATTAGGCAATCTACGCTTAATGTTGCTAAATATGCTTGAAACATTTTACAAATCATAAATCGTCCATTAGGGCTGAAGTACGCCGAATTTTTTGAAGTTAAGACAAGCGAGTTAATGTCGACTATCCCAGGCTCACTTAACTTTCATATGGCCATATTTGCGACCCTCGCCTTTGACTTGATTTTACCTATTTCTCCGGCACCCACGATCCCTTAAAACCAGCTATTTCTTTGAAATAATGACAGAGCCACTTCTCATTCATTGATAAGTACAGACAGATTATTGAAATAATCTTCAATCTTCGGAATATCTGGAAATCCCTGGCTGCCTACTACAAATTTAAACTGAAATCTGCTATCTACGTTAATTAAGACGTGTCGCAAGAAGGAGTTTGTTGAGGAACCATCAGGAATATCCCAGAAATGGGTTTCTGGATGAATTAGTGATTGTTCGTATATCTTAATTTATTCTTAATGGTGTGACTAATGATTACTTGGAGTAGGTTTGACTGCAGATAAAGCGAGTTATATAAAGACGAGGGTGAAGGGTGGGTGTCATCAGAATTCATAGTACACTGGAAAATGTACAAGTCACTGGTGATCCTCTCTGTGGCGTTGTTCGCCGTTGGAATTCAGGCGGTTAACAAGACTGCTTACGAAGACAGGTTCCAAAACTATGGGATTTACAAGATAGAGAACAGAGCTTTCGGTGGAGTGAGTACATTCAGGACTCATTAAGGAGAATACAAAACACTGTTAAATGTATGAGGATTTCTTGCAGGCCTTGACGTTCAACCAAAGTTCCCTTCCGTTCCTTCTGGACTGGGACGAAAGCAACCCTGGGCAGAGATGGAGGCTGAACAGCCAAAGTAATACTATAAAGATTTATGACTTTAAGTTGCAATGATGGTTAACATGTTTTGCGTGTACGCAGCCTTTACTTCTGCACTCGAACTTCGACCCATGTTGGACGACCGATTCGTGCTGGAGTACTGGAATGACCAGAATACTTTGAGATGGGTGAGTTGAAGTACCACAAAAGGGAGTGAATTGTAAGGAAGGGGAGTGACGAGTGGGTTTGGTTGATTTCAGATTGCGTCGTGGGGATGGGGGGACAATAAGGTGTGGTACTTGGAAGACGCTGGGGACGGCTTTACCCTTGTGAAGAACAAGCAGAACAGCGTGTGTCTCAAGTCTCAAGGGTAAATTAAACTTCCACATGGACTTTGTCCGCATTAACTTCATTTAAGTTCATTTTGGAAATGATAATCTAAGGGTCGCGGCTCCAATTGTGGCTGGTGTGTGCAACGGGATGCCAGATGCGCAGTGGAAATTCGTTTCCTCGTCTTGAACGGGTGGATATTTCTGATGGCAGAATGTTTTCTTCTTTTCTTGTGGAAATAAAATCGATTTAGACTATTAGTTGGTTATTTATTACGTGGATTTCTTTATAGGGAGCGAAACAAAGTCGCAGCATTCACATTACTTCAAAATCGCACGAATCTAGAAGCATTGTAAATATTTGAAACAACTAGTAAGCATCTCAGGAGCTGCTAATAATAATAATCATGAAATTCTTTCGTATGTTCATAATGCTTTGGAGTCATTAAGAAATACTGGAGAGTTAAAATTGGACTAAGAAGTGTGTCACGAAATAAATGGGACGATTAAGTCTTGTAAGATTGGGTGAGTGTTAAAATCTTTTCTAGGGAAGCTAAGCTGCATACTCCGATTTCAATGAGGTCTCTCTCGGTAAGGGAGATGAAGTCTCTGAAGGTCACTCGGTGTTTGGCGAACATCTCGGAGTACTTTTCTAAATCGAGGCTTTCAAGGGCCGAGTGGACTTCCTCATCCCACGCTAATCCTTCCAGCCTGTAAATGTAAATTAACAAATTGAGTGGATTGTTGTGATTGAGATGGAAGTGGTAGAGAAGTTGGCTTACAGTCTGGCTTGGATGGCAGGCGTGTGGATTTCGGAGTCCTTCAGGATCCTCTGGACTTCTGTGTCTGGCATTCCGTTTTCTTCGACGCTTTTGGTGACCTCGGACTTGACGAAGGAGAAGAACTTGTTCCTTTTGTAGTCTGAGGTGCTTAGGTGACTTAAGGGGAGTCCGGGTCTCCAGCAAGAGACTTGGGAGTATGCGAGGAGCTCTTGCATCTAAACGTGTCGTGAAATAAGCGTTTGATTTGACATGTAATGCTGGATGACATGGATGTTTACTGACTGACCTTCTTGCAGCGTTCGTTCAGGGCTGTGTAGAAGCAAGTTTCCCCTTTGCTGTTCTTGATAATAGGATCAGCATTGTTGCGAAGAAGTAGGTGGACCATTTCCTCGTTTTCCCTGTGAACTGCCCAGTTTAAAGGCTGAAAGAGAAGTCAGCGGTGTCAGTAAAGTTTACTGACCAATCCACATCTTTGTTTTTTCATAATTGTGTTCATTACCGTTCTTTCCTGTTTGTCAGCCAAGTTGATATCTGCTCCTCGGTCTATCAGAAGCTGAGCTGTCCTCAGATGCTTCCGTTTGACAGCCAGGATCAACGGAGTGGTTCCATCATCCACCTGGTGGTTAACATTGGCTCCTGATTCCATCAATTCCTTCACGGCTTCAACAGAACTCTCGCTTTCTTTTACCGGAGATGCAACTATTTTAATGAGTTTAGATTCCTTAGACTCTTCGTCTTCGGGAGGAGTAGTCACTGGAGGTTCTACCCGAAGCGTCGTATTAGTAGTGGCATTGCTGGTTCGAAGATGAACCGGAACTGGAACTCCAGCCGCCCTAACTTCAGCTGTTGATACTCGTGGAAGGTCAATAGGTTCCTCAATCATGTACTCCAACTCATCCGAGGAATCTGAGGGACTAACGGGTGTCCTCTGCAGCGATTGCTTCACAAGGCATACGGTGGGAAGACGAGAGATTAATTGCTGTAAATCCTTCTTGGAAACTGGACGAAGTTCCCCCACAACTTCTGCTGGCTTCTGCTGCTGGACACTTCCACCCTCAGCCTTTGCTGTTGGAACAGTCTTCCTTATGAGGAATGGATTGACTCGCTCTCGTAATGTCTTTACTGTCTTGTTGGCCGTCTTCGCAGACATCGTGAAGGACTAACAGGAAGAAGAAGGTATTGAGTGTCTAGTTCCTATGAAAGTTAGGGACGCATTGGCCAGAATCGTGATAAGCTCATGAAAGACACTGTGAAACAGAAGCGGACGCTACTTTTAAGAATGCGTGGATCCCAAAGCGTATGCATTCCAAGGAGCGTCCCGCATGAAAAAGAAGTTACACGCGACATAGTTGGGTTTTAAGGTTATTTAATTTACTCGTACATAATTCAACTTACAACAATTAAACTTATTGACTTAACTAACAAATAGTGTTTTTTGTCTTTATATATTTTCTTTGTCTTAAGTAATAAATAGAAGAAGTGATGTCAATCGACCAATGGCAACCCCCATAGATGTAAAGTGTGTATGTACGCATTAAGCGTTAAGATGTTGAAATGTGAATCTAACTTTGATGATGTTGTGTGTGATGATTCCTTCACATTTAGTTTAGTTGTTCAAGTAGTTTCGATGTGTGTGGCAAGTCGAAATCATTTAAAAGTTTAAAGAGTTTATTGAGTGTACGTAAACTCTGAGATGGTGTGTGAGATGCGTTGATTAAACACTCTCGAGTCAGAACGATGTTTCTGCTGTAAGTTAAGAACGAAAATAGTTTAATAAACGCGTGTTTTGAAAAAAATACGAGAACTAGCTGCGGCAGTCTCTCAGGTGTTGTAATTAAGAAGAATAATGCTAACACACGGGTGGAGTTGTGTGTGTGTGTGGTTATTAAGTCCTTAGAAAAGCATTTTATTGTGAAACGGATGATAACTTGACGGGGGGAGTTTAGATTCGAGTGCGTCTGCTGCTAAGTCGTTCGACAGGCTGGATGGCCCTTGGAGAGTAACCGTAGGTTTCTCGTGAGACGGGTTGGTATCGGTAGCCAGGAGCTCGGATTCGGGCATTAGCATCTTCAGTCGATGCAGTTGGCAAATCGTCGTAAATTCGTGGGAATAGGTCAGGCATCTCCGAAAATGGTCGTCGTCTGGATGAGACGGTAGAGTCCTCAGCTCGCATGTCCTCAGTGCCTGCAACCCAATAACTCTCATTAGCCCACGTTTCGCATATCTTAACCTATTTGTGGATTTCCATTGTTTAAATTGTCGAAATTCTGTGGAATGAGTCGACCGAATCTGGAGCATTAGAGTAATTGGCCTTACTTGTTCAAGGTTATTGGGATAACAGATGTGTACATAAGGTTATACAGAGTCTCTAATGAGTCTCGACATAAGTAGACATGGTGTTGTGTGTCCATTTTTGAACAGGAATGGTTACGTAATATAACTTTTAGTTCGGAAGGAACTGATTAGAAGGAAAGAGACTGTTTAAGTCGATGGATGTGTGAATGTATTTCAATGTATGGGAAAGTAGCAAGTGTTTTAAGACAAAAGATATTTTGGCACGACACCCTATAGTGTGTGTGTGATATTTTTTCTAAGCGTTTTGCAATTAAGTGCCAAGACAAAAGCTCTAAGCTCTTTCTCAGACGGATTCTCGTGAGGCTAGAGATTATTTTAGCTCGTATTGAAGTGTATTGAGTATGTGGACCACTAATTGTGTGAAGAATATAATTACCCATAAGGTTTTGCCAGACGATATGGGACTTCTAACATGCGATGGAATGCCTAAGGGAATCTCCTGCTTAACTTGATATTAATGGGTGAAGTAATTAGTTCGCAAAAACAGATTTCTTTTTCGATAGAAGAAACTCTTCTTGTAATAGTTGGATGGGTTTGTGGGGAATGTGTGAAAGGAGCGTTGGAGAATTTATTTGCAACTGGAAAGTGGGAAGGCTTTCCGGTTCATGAAAGGAATGCAAATGTACTGCCAGATTTTTTCGGAGAGATTCTTTCTGGATTTTTTTTAGTAAAGAATAGTAAAGATTAAGATGTAGAGACATACCTTTAAGTGCTCGCACATAGGAAGTCCAGAACTTGGCCTTGCGCTGGACAGGCTCATGCATGCTGATCATGTCGAAGTGTTGACGGAAACTGGCACTGCTCATCTTGAAGCTTTAAGGGTTCAGAAACTGTAAAAGAATGTGAAAGAGACGTGAGTACTTGGGAGGATTGAAATGTTGAGATTGGCGACGGACCTGAAACAGGAAGGAAGTCTACGGAGCTTAGAAGCACCGAAAACGGATTGAAAGCAAGTAAAAGTTGAAACAAGACAGAGTTGTTCGTTCGCCCGTCTCACAGCAGCTAGTTGGACACACTAACCGAATTTCAAGTCGAGCCTAGAAGAAGTATTGGTTGGTCCTTGTTCTACCTGCGCTTTGGCACCACTACCCGGGTCTTTTTTATCCAATCCTAATGTTCATTTGTATGGGTAAGATGCCAGAGAGATGAGCATGTCTATTTTTAGTCCTCTGTGAAAAAGACACGAGGTCAGCTCAAAGGGAACGACGACGACTACGACGGGGATAAGAAGATTTAGCCCCCTAAACGGCACAAGGACTTTTATGTGTTCCCTATTGACAGCGCGTCATTCACTCGGGGTTGCATGCCAATTGAACGAGTGGGAGGGTATGGACGGATGTGTCTTTCTTTGGTGACATGTCATTTCTTTCTCAAGCTAATTCTGTGTGAACAAGTTGTAAGTTATGTTCAAAAGGCAAGAGATATGGAAAAGAGATGGAGGAGAGTTCTGAATGAAAATGAAGAGAGGCGGTGGGGCTTTATTTGGCAGTTCAAAGAAAGTAATTAGCAATGAAGAATGGTTGATGGTCGAAGGGAGTTTGAAGGTGGAAAGTGCAAAATGTGGGAACTGCCAGGAAAAGGTCATTCGTCACAATAGAGAGGAATTAGGAGAGACGAAGTTGCGATGAAGCCTTTTATGTCGATTAGAAAGTCATTCGATTTTGAAGATGTTGGCTACAGCCGAAGGTCACGAGGAGACTTGTTTTGACAACAAAAAGTACTTTAAATGATATTTGATATCTTCACCTTCATTTATCACACAGGCAGCGACAGATATCCACAAATCGATCATTTCAGGAGTCACATTCCTGGTACTTGTGAATATTGCGATGGTAGCTCGCATAATAATACCAAAAGTTGTCGCGTGTGTAAACTATATGGTTCATACAGGCTTGTCGTTTGTGCTAGACGTAACGGTGTAAATGTTGGATGATAGTACAAAGAAAATATTGCCAATAAATCAAATGCCAACTGTGAAGAAACAGGAATGCCAAAAATAGAAGTATCTCATATTTGCCTACGAATTGGGGATGTTGGGTAGCTGGGTTGCGACGAGTTCGAAAAGGCCGTTGCTCTTGTACTTGTGAAAGGCTTGTTGGCCTTGAATAAGAAAATGTCACAGGATAATCACTGCACGGACACGTCAGGGGAGATGATTTTAAGAGCGCATTATCATGTCGAGTGCGTGTGTAATATTTTTAGAATGGGAAAGCGATACCCTCCAAACGGGTGCTTGATTTACACTCATTACATTTGATGTTCAATGAAGTGAGCATAATTGTCGGTTTATTTCAGAGTTTCGACTAACTGGATTTAGACGAGGTAGGGAGGCTACCCAGAAGGTTTTGTTTGGAGTGATTTATCGAATAATATCAGTTGGATTGGTTATGAAATGAGTTTAATGTACTTGTCTAATAGGAGGAACTGATGCTTAATTATTGATTGTGTCCTCCGAGCTGTATAGACTTTACGAGGAAATATGATTCGATTGAAAAGGCAAGTTATTCTGTACTTTGGATTCTTTGGGAGCGTTGGAGGGTGGATGGGATGGAGGAAAATATGCGGAAGCAGAGATGTCTTAATGGAACAACTTAGAGATCTGCAAAGTAGATATTCTTTCCAATCCACAGGACAGGAAGTTTGGGGCATGTTGAGAAAGACGACAAGACTACGTCAATTGAAGACTTGTTGACTGCTCCATGTGTCGCAATGAACGAAAACTCTCCATTGAAGGTTGAGGAACAATAGAATATTGAATGGCTTTGACATAAATAATAAAGTATTGACGAGTAACAAGGGAAATGAATTCGATTGTTGTATTCTCAAATGTCCTACCTACTTCTTGAAGTATCGAGGTTTATGAAGACTGTGAAAGTGTAAAGTGATTTTAGAAAGCGCATAGTCCTTATTTATGAGAAGTGGCTGGGGGAGAAGGGACCACCGAGAGCAAAATAGTTGAAGGTTTGTGAAATACATTGCGTGGGGACAAGAAGGAGGATAATTAATAAATGCTGATTAATTAGAAGGTGACAAGTGAAATGAGGTGCGCGTGGGTTGCGGGGATGGTGTTAACTCAAGCTCTGATCTGCTGGGTGCAAACGATTGCCGGGGGTGGATTTTCAGAAGAGAGCCTTCGTCCGGGCAAGTTCGATTGTCCCTGTCCCACCTGGGCGATTAATTTTACAAAACGGCGAAATTTCTGCGGTCGTGAGTTTCGGGGGACGACTGGTAAAGGATGTTCCCCGCATGCGATTTATTTGTGTATTAATCCCAAAGATGACCCACAACCGCATGATCCGGACGCGGAAGTATTCGCCAACACTGGAATGTGGGCGTCCGCGTACATCAGTAAATGTCAACCTGGATACCTTCCGGAGCAGTACTGCGGTCTTGATTGTACGGGGGGATCAAAGAAAAGGGATGACTGTGAAGCCTCGTGTTTCTACTCAGAGAGTGGAGCTAATAAGTCGATTGATTATGTTTATAACAGGAAAAGGCCCTGGGAAAGATCTCGAGGGGGCAAAGGGACCAGGAGGAATAATCGAACAAAATCGAAACACTCGAGAACGAAACACTAATTGCAAGAAGCGATATTTCAAATATTCTTCGACATAAGAACAGTTTAAGATAAGAATGGCCCATTTTTATGGGCTTTCGATTAAATGGCTGATCATTTATTCAATATCAATTGTATTGTATAGAAGCATTAAATAAAAATGGTCAGCAGTTTACTCAGAAATTGGCGTGTTTGCTTCATACGTCTACACAAGCAGCACAAGGAGATATTCAAAGGAAGCCAATAGACTTAAGACTCCTCGGTCCTCGTCTTGTTCTAATAAAAGCCTCGTTCCCCCGTTGTTGCAGGTGCTTCGGGGTCATCAAGGGCGTCCATTTCCTCTTCCAATCGGAGAATTTGTTCATCCAGGTCATCGAGGTGGGTGAGCTGTCGAGAAATGAAGTAGAAGACACAGGCAGCGAGGACCTTTGTTGCAGTGATTGTCATCAGCAGAGTGAATGGAGATGGGGCTGATGCTGCAGTGCGTGGCTTTGGGTGATTATCTGTTGGTGGTGGTGGTACTGGATGAACAGGAAACAAAG
The DNA here is from genome assembly GCA_034696565.1 of Isotomurus graminis. NCBI lineage: Eukaryota > Metazoa > Arthropoda > Collembola > Entomobryomorpha > Isotomidae > Isotomurus > Isotomurus graminis. The sequence goes on from JAQGAB010001606.1 coordinate 11,612, forward strand.
GAATTTCCAACGCACAATTTAAAAAATGAAAGTACAAGTGAACGTACGCAATTGTTTCCAGTTGGAGGGTCGCCGTCTGCATTTACAGCCACACCCGAAGACGTTGCATGAAGTTGTGCCGCAGTAAATCCCAGCGGTTGAGTTATGTCAAGGACGTTTCCCATCGTGGCCTGAGTCATTTAGACAATTTTTGTACAATTTTAATTGAAATGTGTCGAAGGACATTGGTTCTGGCAGTACACAGGCTACCCAGAAGGTTTTGTTTGGAGTGATTTATCGAATAATATCAGTGGGATTGGTTATGATATGAGTTTGTACTTGTTTAATAGGAGGAACTGATGCTTAATTATTGATTGTGTCCTCCGAGCTGTATAGACTTTAGACTTGTTATTCTGTACTTTGGATTTTTTGGGAGTTTTGGAGGGTGGTTGGTTTGGAGGAAAATATGCGGAAGCAGAGATGTCTTAATGGAACAACTTAGAGATCTGCAAAGTAGATATTCCAATTCAAAGGACAGGAAGTTTGGGGCATGTTGAGAAAGACGACAAGACTACGTCAATCGAAGACTTGTTGACTGCTCCATGTGTCGCAATGAATGAAAACTCTCCATGGAAGGTTGAAGAACAATAGAATATTGAATGGCTTTGATATAAATAATAAAGTATTGACGAGTAACAAGGGAAATGAATTCGATTGTTGTATTCTCAAATGTCCTACCTACTTCTTGAAGTATCGAGGTTTATGAAGACTGTGAAAGTGTAAAGTGATTTTAGAAAGCGCATAGTCCTTATTTATGTTAAGTGGCTGGAGGAGAAAGGACCACCGAGAACAAAATAGTTGAAGGTTTGTAAAATATATTGTGTGGGGACAAGAAGGAGGATAATTAATAAATGCTGATTATATTATTAATTAGAAGAGGTGAAAAGTGAAATGAGGTGCGGATGGGTTGCAGGGATGGTGTTAACTCAAGCTCTGATCTGCTGGGTGCAGACGAATGCTGGTGGGTGGACTGATGAGACCCTCAATCCGGACTCCTTGGATTGTCGCTGTCCCACTTGGGCGATTAATTTTACAAAAAAGCGAAGATTCTGCGGTCGTGAGTTTCGGGGGACGACTGGTAAAGAATGCGCCCCACATGCGATTTATGCTTGTAATGATCCCAAGGAGGACCCACAACCGCATGATCCGGATGCGGAAGTATTCGCCAATACTGGACTGTGGGCTGGCGTGTACATCATTAAATGTCAGCCTGGATACATTCCGGAGCAGTACTGCGGTCTTGATTGTAAAGGCGGATCAAAGAACAGGGATGACTGTGAAGCCTCTTGTTTCTACTCAGAGAGTGGAGCTAAAAAGTCGATTGATGATATTTATAACAGGAAAAGGCCCTGGGAAAGATCTCGAGGGGGCAAAGGGACCAGGAGGAATAATCGAACGAAATCGAAACACTCGAGAACGAAACACTAAGAAGCGATACTTCAAACATTCTTCGACATTAGAATCCATTAGTTGAAGCAAAGAATGACCCACTTTCATGGGCTTTCGATTAAATGGCTGATCATTTGTTGAATAAATCAATTGTATTGTATAGAAGCATTAGAAGCATTAAAAATGGTCAGCAGAATACTCAGAAATTGGCGTGTTTGCTTCATACGTCTACACAACCAGCACAAGGAGATATTCAAAGGAAGCCAATAGACTTAATACTCCTCGGTCCTCGTCTTGTTCTAATAAAAGCCTCGTTCCCCCGTTGTTGCAGGTGCTTCGGGGTCATCAAGGGCGTCCATTTCCTCTTCCAATTGGAGAATTTGCTCATCCAGGTCATCGAGGTGGGAGAGCTGTCGAGAAATGCAATAGAATACACAGGCAGCGAGGACCTTTGTTACAGTAATGGTCATCAGCAGAGTGAATGGAGATGGGGCTGATGGTGCAGTGCGTGGCTTTGGGTGTTTATCTGGTGGTGGTACTGGATGAACAGGAAACAAAGGAATTTCAAACACACAGTTTTAAAGAGTGAAAGTACAAGTGAACGTACGCAATTGTTTCCATTTGGAGGGTCGCCGTCTGCATTCACAGCCACACCCGAAGACATTGCATGAAGTTGTGCCGCAGTAAATCCCAGCGGTTGAGTTATGCCAAGGACGTTTCCCATCGTGGCCTGAGTGATTTAGACAATTTAAAGCACTTTAATTGGAATGGGTCGAAGGACACTGGTTCTGGTAGTACACATTTTGTACTTTGAGTATTTTTATGATTAACTTACAACACCCACGCCACATTCCGTAATTAGGCTGGACATGAAAGAGTTATTATTAAACCATTTGGAATAACTGGAAACTGGAAATAACCAAATAAGGTGAGTGAATCAACCAACGACTTACATCGACTCTCACTCCACATCTGTAGATTGGATAGCAGCAGTCCCCATCAGTTTTCTGAACGAATGAAATTGCAATCACTGATGCTGTGAGAAGTAGTTTGACGTTCATTGAGACTCTTTTGTCCAGTGGAATGAGTTCTGAGTATTTGGATTTGTAAAAGAACTTCAGAAAATGTGTAACTTCAGAAAAAGGCAGAATGAGAATGACACAACGGGATATTAAATACTTAAGCAGCGATCGCATGGGAAAGTAAAAAGCAAAGAGGCTTACAGGTGAACCCATAACTATTTTTATTGACATCGTTATGATCATTAATATTCTAGTTTGAATATATTCTGATAATTGGAAATTGGAAAAGTGTTTCTCATTTTATGCGCACACAAGTTTATTGTGAGAAGTCGAGGATTGATTATTTGTTGGCTGTAGGCAGTAAAAATCAAAAGTGATAATAAATAATGAGTTTCGAATTGTTTGGTCAAGGAATATTGGATTTCTGTTTGCACTGCATAAGTAGGGCACTAAGAACCAAATACGAATTTATGGACAAACAACTCGTTAACTTAATAACTTGATGAAGTAAGCTGTTGACTGTTTAAATCGTTGATTCAAAGTTTCTTTATTGGATTGATTTAGATGAGTAATCAGTTGGAGTGATTTATTGGATAGTATCAATAAGTTTGGTTGCGAGATGAGTTTACAGATTTCACTACGAAGAAACTGATAATTTTGGCGTGATTGCTAAGTCTGTATCTAACGTGCTGACTGAATGGGGAAATCGGATTCGATTGCGCAAGGGATTGAACAAATTATCCTGTACTTCTTAGGGATTGTTGGTGGGAGATTAGCAGCGGATAGTAGATTCTGCTGAGATGTGAATGAGGAATTCGTATTGGAACAGCTTTGAGATCCAACGGAAGGGACGTTTGAGTGGTTTGAGGTGACTTGAGAAAGACGACAAGACGACAGCAGTTCCGGACGTTTTTTGGCTGCTTCTAGTTTTCTCTCCAACCAGCCTTCTTGGATTCTCCGGAATTTCTCGTTGGAGACTCCCACGCCTAATTGAATCAACGTAGCCTTTTCAAGGTACTCAGGAACATCGTCCCAAGTGATGGGATTTCCTTTATACCTTCCGTACTTTTCGGCGCTTTGTTTTTCAACTCTCCACATGGTTTCTGTAATGGGCTGGCGAGTTAAGGGACGAATGATTCTTTTGGGACGAGGTTGATTGGTTATGTCGCACGGTGGATTTTGACGATAATCGTACAACGTGGGGGCCATTTTAGCGAGTTTTTCTCGGAGATCAACTAGAAACTAGAGGAAGAAATATAATATTAAGAATTGGGTCCAAACTGAGACTTGGGAAGTCAGGTTTATTTCATGTCAACGTGTACCTTCGCAGTACCTTCTCGATTGGAAACCATTTGTGACCTAACAAGTCAAA
>JAQGAB010001607.1:0-15429 GCA_034696565.1 Isotomurus graminis
TTTCCCCAAGTCAGGGTAATTGTCTTACTAGTAATTATTTTTGCACATGAAATCGCGGAAGGGAGACACACACAGGACCAGAGCAAGCGACACTTCTTATTCTTATTCCTCTGTTCTTTGCACTTACTTGCACAAATCGTGTCTCACCTACTTCGTACCCTAGAAATGATTCGGTGATAATGCAAGTCGTGTGGTGTATTAATGTGGTCGTGGCTCCTTCAATACCGTTTTAACTCAGTTAGGCTAATAACTACCTTTAACGATACTGATCACCGAAAATTATGTCATGCTCACGTAAAGCGTCAATCGGTACTTGGTTTCAAGCAAATTAAGTTGATGCTATGATATTATGAATATACGTTGTTTATTTATGTAATTAAATAAGGTCTAATTGTCTCAAGGGGGATGTGTAAGACTAAATAGGATTTGTCAGCATGCAGATATAAAAATATGTAACATTGGAACCGTGTAACCTGACTCCACCTAAGTGAATGCATACGCAAGACTTACTGTGACATCCTATGTAAATCAAAATGTTATACTGCTTATGAACAAGCTAGTTAATTTTGTTTATACCTGCAAGGAATGAAGTAAGCCATTACTTAATGTGTATGAACAAATATTCCTGCTGCTGGAAGATTAGACAATTCCTATTTGTCGTGTGCAAAAAACTGCTACAAGTCAATGCGGTTTGGCTTGTCTGTGGCCTCGATTCGAACTTCCTCTTGTGTCGCACAAGCACATTTAGATAATATGCTTTTTGTAAAAAACATTCTGAAATTCATATTCTAGACTCGCATGCTGTGGGTTAAGTGTCGGGGTTTACTAAAAAAACAGACCGGCTGCATTTTAAATCTTAAATATGTTAGAGACGGAGCTGCAAAAGGTTTTTCAGACAGACTTAAGTCTTGATTCTAGTACCGGCAATCTGAACAACTCTGAAGTAGGCTGTGTAATGTGTAGCAAAGCTGGAGGTAAAAATTTGCGCAAGTCAGTGAAAGTTTCCGAAGAGTCTTTCACTCCTACTCGGAATAACATGATATTCCTCACCGGCTCTCACATGCCTCCTCAGCCTTTCCTTCCAGCTCCCAACTAACAAATTGTTCAACACGCAACGGAGTGTTCGATGGTCGTGTTTAGAAACGGCCATCATTAGTATTTCACAGAATATCTACCAAGCATTACATTCTTTTGATCATATACAGTATTTACGTGATTCAATGAATGGAAGGATTGAATTCAATTGAACCAGACTGTTTGCACCATTAAACTCGATAATAGGTGTGAATTGTAGAATCTCCATGCACCAGTAGAGTTTAAAATGTGCATCTGCGGTAGATTGTGCCTCGAATCCATTTCCATAGTAATAAACAGTCTCTCATTTTCTCTCGTAAAGTACAGCCAACAATAGAAATACTAGAAAATGTCCGGAAATCTCAGAGTGTGAAGAACCAGCTATCCGAAGTGCTGCAGACATCTGTCAGGAATTCATCATTCACAAAGTGGAACTCTCACTCCCATTAATCCAATCGACACCATCCTTGTGTCAGTGAAAAACAAGTAATCTAAAATACAATTTATTTTAATCTAAATATTCAGTAATTTATTTTTGTTTCTTTCAAAGAATCAATAATTTTCCCTTTTTCTCTTGTAAAGTTCAGCGATCACTAGAAATACTAGAAAATCTCCGGAAGAGAATCGGAAGAGAATATTAGAGTGAAGAAACAGCTATCCGAAGTGTCATTGCTGCAGATTTCTGTCAGGAACTCATAATTCACCAAGTGGAACTCTCACTCCCACTAATCCAATCGGTACCTTTCGTGTGTCAGTGGAAAACAATAAGTAATCAATAATACGATGATAAATTATTTATCTAGATATTCTTGTTTAAATAGTGTAATCAATAATCTCTTGTTCCCCAGAATGTTACAAAGCCTGTTTCCATCCTCTTGGAATCGATACTTCGGCCGACCCTTGCAGTTCCTATTGGTTATTCCTTTGCTCGTAACACTCATCTACTTGTACTGGACAATAGCACCTGATGAGTTTGAACTTGAGAGACCATTCGACACAACTCCTCTTCAAGAACTGATTGCAGACGTCAATTCATCTTCGTTTTCGTGCTTTGGTAGTGAAGGTAAATGGATTTACCGTTCTCTGGAGAAAGCAGAGGACGTTTACCAGTCATATATTAAGAAACGAAGAGCTCGAGTGCAGCAACATCCAGAAAGAATTAATCCCTTGAAGCCCCATACTTATTCTTATGACTACTTCCTCGCCACTTTCACATGCCCCTTTTCTACAGAACGCATTGGAACTTTGGGTGATGGGGGAAAGTGGGTTTGTGGAATGGAAGTTCTTGAGCAGAAGTCATCATGTATTGTCTACTCCTTTGGAATTGCATCGGAGACCTCGTTCGAAGTTGAGATACTGGAGAGAACTCGATGTGAAATATATGGATACGATGCTTCGGTGAATGAAGCTGCAGGAATCCCTCAGGAGCACCAGAAGAGAGTTCATTTTTTTAAGAAATACGGTGGAAATCAAGATTCCAGCAACTATGTTACTTTAGGAGGAGCCATGAAACGTAATGGACACAACAAGATTGATCTGCTGAAGATAGATATCGAAGGGTCCGAATTTGCTATGCTCAAACAAGCGATTGATGAATTTGGAGATAACTTACCCTTCACACAGTTACTTGTGGAAATTCACGCGAACGTAGATGCTAGAGAAGGTTCAGGTGGATTTGTAAAGTTGTACGGATTTTTCGATATGTTGGAAAGAGCAGGACTGCGGCCTTTCAGAAATGAACTTAATATATCTCCACAGGTACAGGGTAGCAGCTTCACCTCTGCACTCTCAGAGTATTCGTTTATTAACGTGAAGCAATTGTGTTAGGAACTTGGTTAGATGATTGTGAAATACAAAATACTTAATCTATTCTAAACCTTATACACTTGCCAGCCAAAAGCTCTTCAGAGATTTCTACCTTGAGGGCTTGCTTAAATATTTTATAGTAATTATTAAAGTTTTGTGTAATTGAAACACAACCAGAATAGCACAAGACTGTACTTTTTTTAGGATATGTAAAGACTCACGCAATTGATAGCAATTAGTAATGACTAGCACAAGAAACAGTTGTACCCGCACATGTACCTGTATTAAAATAGCTTTGCAATACTAACGGAATGCTAATTGTCCAAGTTAAGAATTATGGTGCACATGTATCGGCAATAAATGCGTATGAAAATAGTTTACTATGTTTGAACGTTATGCAATTTGTACTTCTCCATTCTCTACAGAATGAAGCATGCTGTAGGAGTGTTCCTACAAGGAACTGATTTAGAAATATTGACTAAAATATTATAAATAGAAGAAAACAAAAGCATGATAGCTGATTGAAATGTAAACGATATTTTAGTGCTTACCGGTTCATTAGAATAATTCTTTTTGTCACATAAAACTGTGAATGTAACTGTGGAAGGTCCATCCGCACCTTCCCTATCCAGTTTGCTGGTCAAAGTGATGTTTTTCGTCCCAGGTTCGATTCTCACGGGGGCATGTTTCTCCCTTAGACTGAGGATTATATCTCGAGTCACATCTCCGTGGATTTGTAACATGCCTAAGGAGAAGTAGCAAAATGTAGAATAACTTTATTATTACAATTAGCATTTTATCGCACAGACCGGTAGTGGTTCATTAGTTAGATGTAATTAAGCAACTTAATAACCTGGTTACATTTGCCTCCTTGTCTGTTCAGTAATTAAGGGCTTCATTGACTACTCGTGTACTAATGAAAATAATTAAAGTATCTTGGTCATAAAGAACTCAACCAGTACATGAAATCATTGAGTACATCATAAAAAGGTGACATTTACGACAATCTTGAAACACAAATGACGCATACAAATGTCCAATAAGTTTAATGGAAGAGCAGTCATGAATAAAAATGCATGTGATACTATCGAAAACTTCAAGGAAGCTTAGAGCATGCAAATTTCCACTGGCTAGCAGTTGGTTGGTCTTGCTACTTCAGATACACATTTACTCCTGAAGAAATGAAAGTCGGCTGCCTTTGCGTAAGTAATTAATGCTCAATCATAAATCTGATCTTGATGTTCTCAACAAAGCAGACCAGTGGACTGAAACTACATAAATTAGCAAATCAGAGAAGCTTTCGTTCTCTTCAAGCCATATAGCCTCTTCATGCATCCTTAAATTTCATCCTGAAGAGGAAGGAGTAGACAAAAAGTACTCGAAATGCAAAATGCTTCTGGCCAAGACACAAAGAAAAGAAAATCCTAATGGATTGTTGTCTATGTGCGTTGAGATGGACAGTAAAAATTAAATCGTGGGACATATTTTACATCCCATGTCTAATGGTCTGTCAGAAATTCATTTCTTCTGTACATCCAATCTTATTGATTATGCCCACACTGCTAGTATTGCTTTTAAAATGATGTGTGTATGACAATCTCTCGTTTATCTTGCTGCCCTGCTTGCTACTTACAGGATCAGCTATGATATACCTATGTGTAGTGATGACTTTGATGATAATGGTATACTTTTTCTAGAAAAATAGATTTCTACAAATCTCTTCATCATTATTTAAATTTTAATTGAGATCTGAGAAGTAAATTGAGTTAGAGTGACAAGAGAAGATGGGGGAAATATTACTTACCCAGATTGGATCCAATAGGAGCATCTTCACTCACGAAGAAACTGACTGAAGAACCTCCGTTCACGAGGAAGCAACGAGAATCACCTGTAAATCATAATGAGATAAAAAATTAATTAAAAATTCACTTTGAAGAAGAAAAGTAAGAGACTCATGTTTAATCATATTGTATCCTGGCACTTAGACATGGCGCATTCAATTCCCATACCATATGCACATTTACATTTGTCACTTTTCCTCAGGAAAACAAACCTGAACTTAATTTTGTTGGTCAATTCCTACACAATGCAGTGTAAGTTTTCTGCAAGTTGATGAAATGCGAGTAACAATAAATTAAAGCAAGAAGAAAATGCTTGTTTCGAGATTCATGTTATTTATTCCCTCATGCATACTTTTGTATCGTGACGAGTAGTGGCAGAATAAAAATGCCAAATGCGTATTCATACATAGTAGAAATGAGTGGAATTACTATATTACTCACTTTTACATTGAACAAGTGATTTGGCAAGTTTATTGCTAAATGCTTTATGAACTTCCATTTGGGTTTTTTAAAACCTTTTGATTGTACAAAGCGTGATCGCGGCATCGCGGCTCAAGTAAGATCTGTGATGTTTTAAATTGTATGAATCTAGCCGCACACAATTAAAAGAATATATGAAAAATTCATATTTTTCCTTATTTGATTCTTCTTTAAGGCAGGCGAATTAATTGTACACTGTTCGATATCAATTTTGTTTAAAAAGGGAAGGAGCTGCCGGAAAGTATTACTTCGTGATACGAGACTCTAACCTCTAACCAGCTCTCCATCGTTGTTTATGTTCCACTTAACCCAACAATGAAGGATGTTTCCCTATTTGTTACAAATCACTCGGGTCGTTTTCTATTTTATCAAAAAGATGCGTAATATCCTAATAAAAACATTAACGTAATACAGTTACGTGATTGATTGGTGCTTGAGCTGTTTTTCAGCAAATAGGAAAGGACTAACCCAAGTGGATTTTTAAGTTTCTCTTTTTATCATCATTACGTATCTGGGATTTATATTGTTTTTCTAATCGTACTTAATCTGATAGCCATGCATGAAACACTTCAATAATCGTATTCGTAGGTAATATTGGTTCATATGATTTAAAAGTCTCGACGGCTGAATATTTTTAGCAAAGCATTCCAATCTCACACTGAAATTGTGTAAGATTCTCTCATAAGTAAAGGCTATACTTCCCACGAAATTCATGATCACACAAACACCTTGATTCTGATTCCCCCCGTGGGATTATCATTCCAAGGTAAGGACCAGTTTGTGTACGTCATTATCATGAATCTTTTATTGTGAAAGTCTGAGCCACTAGTATCCTCTTTAAGATGATCTGAATTTCCATGCAATCTAGTGCAAATAAATCAATTGTGATGACAAGTTAATCAACAACACCAATCAGTCTTCCTCTTCATACATCCCACCAGATTATACGAAAATGATGGAAACTCGTAAAGTACTCTTCGCAATCCTCTTGACAGTCGAGTAACCTCCAATTGTAGGTTTCTCAATAATATGCAGTGTCCCTTCAAGCTATCATCCCCCGTAAAGCATTTCACAATCAGCACAACCCGCGTTTCACCATTAGTAAAATAATATTCTGCAACCAGGACGAACCACTTAATCCTTAATCCTGTTAAAGCATTGAGTACTGACAAGCACAAAACGTCTAAAGGATAGTACCATCCCACAAATATAGTTCGGTGAATGAATCCTTAAACTACACATCTTTTAATAGAATACGTAGAAAGTATATTGGTATATATTAATATACCTTATTTCATTCTGTTTATGGAGTCAGTCTCCTCAAAAGAAAAGCATAACCAACCTCCCGAAGAGAATCTAAAGAATAATACGAAGATGATGACGAGATGACATGATATTTTGATAGGAACGGGTGACACCCAAACAGAAAAGACGGACGACGGCGGACGTGAAGGCGCATCATGAAATACAGAGAATGTGATCTACGTTAAGTACACCGTGATCATGATGATCATCACTAACTAGTAATCTTCAGTGTCATCGCTCCTCTTCCTCGTTGAGGTTGCAAATTATTTCTACATTTTCATATATTTTTAAAAAGCTCATCTTTCTACTGCTCCTCTGTAATAATAGTGCAATATAACTTGTCAGTAATTCACCTTATCATCAGGTTCCCCATTGTGTCTGAGACTCATAATGCAGCATAGGATTTCATACGTATGCAAATAGGGAACAATGGACGCATGATGCTTATACGATTTCCCTGTTGAGTTTGATGCAGTTGTGTCGTGTACCAAAACACTTTCTTACACGAGGACGTGTCTTTTTGGCTCGTGAAAACTTTTCAGAAATGACTGCGAACAATAATATGCCAATTGAACATGTAGGTGGAAGTTTTAGGAATGTGTAAGAGCAGTAGGAGTAGTGTGTGTGATTTAGAGACAAATGTTTAAAGATTTAACTTATCTTTCTTGATCTTTGAGTGAGTTGTTGGTCCATTTTGTGCCTTGATTTTTATGGAAAACGTGCCCAATTTTATCAGAATTTAGAAAAATATCGTAGCAGCTCAAAAATTTTTGTCTTCCTCGTCTACCTCCTTTTCTCTTTATTTTTATTAAAACATATAATTATAGTTTTGGGAATGCACAAGTTCGTTTAGTGAGGATGTACTATTCTTATACCTCAAGAATGTTTGTGTGTGGCAAGATGCATACCGTTTTTCTTTGTGATGCGTATCCTTCCTCTGACATTCATAAGAAAAAGTCACATCACAATAAAAGTAATAATAATAATGATCATGTTCTTGAGGAAGAAGATCCTCGTCATGAAATTAGCCCAACAAGGGAATTGAAGTGTCAGCTAGTATTTAAGTGGTTTTCAAAAAATGGTGTGGTGGATATGTGTGCATGTGTAGGCGGATTTATAGAGGAATGAAAGCTGTGAATTAGCTATAAAAACAGTGTACACTACAGTTTTTGTGATTCCATCAGGTAAAGATAAACCGCATTGGGACAAAAAGACTTCTAAGCAACCTCAACAATGTCACGGATTCATTGGACACGGTTTGAATGTAACAAGGAAAGATAAGAAGACTTTTCCTAGTTCTCGTTTCGAATGAATTCTAGATCATCTTTATCATGCGGGATAATCCATGGCTATTGTTGAACTACAAACTGATGCTACTCCTATGTTGACTAATTTTAAACTCAAACTACGGGGTAGGAACCTAACTAGTGTCTCACATTTCAAATTCAGGAGACCAAAAATAAGTTAAAGAAAAAATGTTACGTAAATAATTTTGACGATAAAAATATGAAATTCTCAATTGTAAGATTAACTCTAGCAATTCTTATCATACGAATAACATCCTATAATCCTAGGTACATTTAACAAATACAAAGTTAAGATGCATTCACCACCCAAAGATTGACCCGATTTTCTCCTTCTTTCTCATCTTTCATTTCCTCTCATTAATATTTTTGACGAATGTTGAATGTGGGATGAAACCTTCATTCACAAACAATGAAATGTGAGATGTACATTTGCATGACGCAAAGTGCGATGACAGTTCTCGTCCTTGCATTCGTCATGTCTAAATACATTCTTGACTTATCAGTGCAATTTCTTTAATTCAGATCTTTCTTATGTCTTTGTTCGTTCACATTTAGGTTTATATGAGTGCAAAGTGCACAATTATACTCCGTTGCCCGAGAGGAAGGCAAGACTAAGACCTTGCTCATTTTGCCAAAGCAATTAAGCTCCAATCTGCTAATTGAACTTCAAGAACAGGAATTAACAGTTGAGAGATTTTGCACTCTTCCTCCTTTATTTTGTCTTTAATGTTTGATATGCCTACACTCAAGTTGCAGAATCTTGACTGCAGACAGTGGCTGTCAAAAGGTCCGTGGTTAAAATATGAGTGCTTTGCCCTGCATGCCCCGGTGCTCCAGATTTCTACCCGAATTACGTGGCTACAATGTGCATGCTAACATGACCATTCGAGACACGAAGTAGCAATTAAATCTTCATAATTTTAGGTGGAATAAAAATTCTCTAATTAGCCAAACTCCACAATGAGAGCACCAGTTTTTGATACATCTTTTAGATACATTTGAATGTCATGCTTCATTATCATTTACAAAATATGGGTTTGATTGAATTAGGAGGAAGAAAATATATCATGAACGCTGGTTTTGGGAATCCCAGGGATGAAGACTATTTATCCTGGTTGTTGTAGTTTGTACATCTATTACAACATTCGAGTAAGTGAATTTAAAAAAACACAAAAATTGAAAGGCCAAATCACACCACACTTTAAGAAGTACCCAATAGACTAGAGACCACAACTCAGTGGATGGACTTGCTACTGATTGATAGGATGATACAAACAAGCTATTCTTGCTTTCATTTCTCATTACTAATTCCATTACAAAACAAAGGAACAAGGATGGAACAATGAAAGAAAAGAAGGTGCGCATCCTTAGATCAAAACCAAAAGGGTGAGTCCTATTCCTTAATTCTTTTCTTTCTTGCCAATCTCTCTTGGAATCGTGAATACCTCAATGAGCCACGCCACACCAAATATCACAAGAGTTGTTAGCTCAAGAATAGGAGACACCGCCTTTCTTATTCCACTTTTTCACTTGAATCATTTTACACCTACAGATATTTTCTACCGTGCGAGCTGACTTACTTGACTCTTGTACCAATTATTGAGCCTCATGTAAAAGTATCTAAATTTGAATGTACCATAGATCGGCTTTTGATAGAGTAATAGATTGAGGAACAAAGATTTGTAAACCCATTTATGTTTATTTCCACATTCAAATTAGTCACTCAGTCAGATAGAAATTGGATGAATGAACGCACATGAGAGTCTATGTGAAGTCCATACGCAAGAATTAGGAATGAAATCAAAGTCTCTCTTTCCCTTCCTAATTGCGATGGATGCATGGCTTATGGCTTTGCGGTAACTGCTTTAAACAATTTTATAAACCTCACACATTTACTCTTGTGATTGATTGCCAAATACCATTCACTCGTAATTCGAATAGGTGCTGAGATTGCTGGTAAACATAAAAACTCACGAGATGATTGTTTTTGTACATACGTACATGCGTACAATTTTCAAAAGCCTTCTTAACTGTTATGAGGATTTAATGGAAGTTGGAAGTCCACAAAACTATAATTTTATCATTAGAAGAACCAAGTAAAAATAAAAGATTTAGAAAGCCTTTGATTCAATAGATGTGTACTTGTTATATTTTCTTTGAAGGTTGGAGTGGAATTTATATTTGCAGTGCAGCTATATCGTACATATGTAAGTTTCAAGTTAATTCTTATGAATTTTCATTTCTTTCATTTCTCTAGTTTAGCTTAGAAATAACTTTACTGACCACATAATGCAATTAAGAATCATTTAACCGTAGTTTTAGTGCTTTTCTATGGCTTAGCAATAATGTAATGTGCGCTTTTTAATTGCAATTGCTGAATGGATTCATAGTTTTTCGTGAATTCATTAAAATCCATTATAGGAGACTGAAGGTAGTCGTGCTGTTCTCAAGAATAAATTCCTTTTCCACTTGTGTCCTACTCTGTCTGTCATCAATTTATTAATTAAAACACAAGCCTCGCACCAATCTGATGAAAGTTCATGAATGACGCGTGAGTCCAATCAGAGATCGTGGGTCCTGATTACCATTTGAAGGAATGATTAAGCTATCAACCAACAAATGGTTTCACTTTTCCTATTTAGCCATTTTCTGAGATAATAGAAACATGAAATTGAATGCAATCGTGTCAGAAGTCTCAGAAGTACCAGTTGCTTCAATCGTCAATAAATTGGTTGTGTAGCACAGCACACGAACTCATTATTCTGAAGTAAATTGATGTCCATGAAACTTACTCTTTGAGTGAACGATGATGGAAAACACCACAGCAAACTGGAGGCTACTCCACACCCACAACGACTCGAATGTTGCTGCTCTTTTTCTAGTCATTGTGACAGTTATTTGTTTCTGTAACTTGGGATCTTCATCACAACAACCACCGTGCACAATATAATATTAGTTAGCTTTGGTCTATTAAGTTCTTCTCCAGTGAAGACACAACGGGACAAAAGTGTTATAGAACTCGTGCCTCATTTCTCCCCGAAGGAATCAACGTGAGCATGAATAACTCTTCCTGCTGAGGAACCACAAAAACTGCAGTCTCAAGTTCCATCCGTTCCACTTGGGTCCACTTAATACCCTTGAAGGATACTCTTAAGAGCTGAAACCAACTTCTGGTCACTCTCCAGCTTATCCAAGAAGGGGTTTAATGCGTTTCAACCCTTCGTTTTGTTCACCAACGCCTTTAGATTAAAGTTATTGCACATCCTTCCACAACCAGTTACCTCCTTTGTTAATCTACGTGTATGTAAGGTTCTTGAGGATTCCACTTTTTGTTTGAATGTTTCTTTATGCCCAATTGTACTTTTAAAGTTTAGAGATTATGATTACACCCGAGAGTTCATTTGCTGCTGAATCAAAATGAGTTTCGGATATGCACTAAGATCTCTTTGAGCGAAAAGAAAAATGTTTAAGACGGTATATTCTGGGATGGGTGGTAACGCTAACGTTCCTTTTCACTGCGTTTAGGCAGAAAGAAACACTCGACGAGTTATGAACGAGGATTACTTCTTGGCCGTAATCTCAACGCTTAATCCTTTCTTTATTCTTCTTAATCCAAACGCATCTAACACACAACTAGTCTGCTTCACATCGTCCCAATGTCTTTTTGATACCAACGATTGGCTACTCATGAATCGTGATGACTCTGAACTGATTGTAGGATGCAGTGAACTTCCAATTACTGTGTCAACGTGATCTTTACTGTATGAATTTGACAGTTTATGCAAACTTGGTTAGCTTAAATCGTTAGGCTAACCACAAAAGGTCTGTGTGGGTAATAGGATTATGATTAAATACGAACGCAAGAGTTTTTACTCAATAGTCCAAAATAATATCTGTATGCAATTGGGAGAAGAGAAGAACGGAGGCTATGAGCTTTGAATCGTGAATGAAGTAGAATCAACTTCTGAGACTGACTGCAATGTGCTTCTTCCGTTTGTAGTAATTTATTCTGTAGGTATACCTTCGTTGTGAGGCATTTTGGTTGTAAGAAGTGTGCGTAAGGTAAAACTAACCCTCTTGTGGAATAGTTGAGACTTGCTGTTAGTGCTTAGCAATAGCAAGGTACAACATCCACACTGGCAGTGTACCAACGCACAGGTGCTTTTTACTCGTCTCTCTAGTAGGGTTCTCAACTCATCAACCCTTCTTCCTCTGGCAGTTTAGTTTGTACTAGAAACCTTTCAGACTTAAAACATTTGGCTGAAGATGACTAATGTAATGTTTTATAAACAAGAGTGGCCCAAAATGTGCTCGCTGAATGAAACGGAAGACGGAGGAAGTAAGAGAAGTTCTTATAGGTTGTTATGATTCGATAACTCATCTCTTGCACACTCCATCCATCCTGCATAGACGGACGGGTAAAACAATTCATATTATGTTCACTTACCCGTGACTCAATAAACTCTGAAGCACAATTGTACAAAGAAAAGCTACATATTGAAAAGAGAGAACCTTGTGTGTACACTGTGTAGTAGTTGTAGATTGTTATTTTTATAGTTGAAAAATATATGAAATCACTAAAATGAAGCAGATTTACAGTCAAAATTCGTGTAACTCTGAAAGCCATTATTATACATTGGATGGTGTATTATAAGACTATCTATTGGGTAGGAAGATTATGAGGTATTTATTTACAGTGAGAAAATGATCACCTCATGAAAATGTAAAAAGATAAATGGATAAATGAATGACCATCATTATAGGAGATAAAGAAGTGTAAGAAGGTTTCATCTGAGGAGAGTTGAATGTTGAATCACTAAAATCATCCATCGTTGACTTGCTTAAGTTCCTTGGTAGTTTTCTTTACACGTAATCATCATTTTACACCTGCTCAGTTTAATCTTTTGCAAAATCCTGGGTTTTAAAATATACAGAGAGGTTGGGAAACTAGATGGGTTGTTATTTTTTCAATCTCATCACAAAAATCGCATCACACTTCACCGGTTCCATTTTGCAAGGGGAATAAAACGGTTACATCAGCAGCAGGGCAAGAAAGAAGTGTGGAGTACAATAAGAAAGAATATGCAATAATATTAGTGGCACGCTTCGGTCTTTCCCCACAGAAAGACCTTTGCACTTTTGGCTTGAGGTTTCCGAAATGAGAAATGTTGCCTGTGTGCCAAAAGTAAACCTTGTGAATTGATGGTAAACTCACGATAGAAGAAGTAATCGATGCAATTATGGAACTGATTTATTTGTTGGGCAGGCAGACTTGGATTTTGCATATAGGTTGAGTTCATGAGTAGAATGGCACGGTACCTCTGGAGCAGAAAATCGATGGTTATCAAAGTAAGCATCTGGAAATCCTGTTCGTTCAATGTATTGTCTTAAGTATTTTTTCTGAAATAGAGTAAATGCGAAGTGTGGTGGAGAGTTTAAGGAATATTTATCGGGGCCATGTTTAAGCTTGAGTTCATCCGTTGGTTAATGAAGGTCCGTCATGACGGGAGAGGAAACGGAATGAAAAGAAAAGCAGAGCACGAACCTAAATGACGAAGAGGGTAGAATCTGCTAGCTACATAACAGGGGAGGCTCGTAGAAAGTGGTCAGGAGAGTTGGTTTAGTTGCATGTTGTGTAATCAAGAAGGTATAGGGTGATTTTAGAAGAGCTTTTGAAGGTGCAATTGCGTTGTGTGTGATGTCAGGTGTAAGTTTCTGTACAAAAGATATAACATGGTTATGTTGTGTGTACTTATATGTGCTTTCATTCATACGGGGGGTTTAATTCTGTCTTGAATGGTTTCCCTCAAACTGTTTGGACCCTCAAGAGGGTTAAACTGTCCAGGAGTGCTTTGAGTGTACCGGAAGCCTGATGTGGACCACAACACACGAACTACACGCTCACTCATAAGTCACAAGCATAAGGAATGAGTACGAAAGAAGTTTATTGGAAATCGTACAATGCACTCTTATTTCTGTTCCACAAAGGCCAATAATGGATGACTTAGAGCAATTAGCAATTCATTGCTATATTCTATCCTAATTCAAATTATGATCAGAAAAATTACTTATTTGTAAATTGAAGTCCTTTTGTTATCAAGCGAACAGCGAACTACAGTTCTTCTCTCGAGTTTTCTGAATCGATCCCCCATGTGCATTAAAAGTCTAATTGATGTTTGTCAGCAAAATACTTTACTACTGTTGGCTATTGAAGAACTTCCTGTCTTCATCCTATCATCTTCTTGATGCTGAAACGTGGTATCCGAACCTTAAAGTTGTTTTCCTGAAGTGGCAAACTACAGAAAGGACGGGAAGTTGTGTTACATCATCGAATTTCACGCTCATGTAGCATTTCATTGACTTCTGTTGTGGTCTGTGTGTCTGACTCAGAATATGAAGTGTCACATCACAAACATTTTACAATTTTACCCATCCAGGTGCAATAATGAATGAGGAAACACTGTTTCTCGTCACATTCCCTCCTTTACCAACCCACCTAATATTAGTTAGCCTTCTGTTGCAAGTCATCTGTTACAAATTAAAGTATCTTTCATGTAATGAACTGTCTTGTAATACAGGATTCCCGTTGAACTCAAAACACCACTAGTTTTGATGATTACTCCTAGTGATACTATCATCGTTTCGTAGTTCGGATTTCACGTTTTAATGTAACAGACACTTTGTGTCGTATGAAATGATTCATTCAACCGAGCACAACGATGTAATATTTCAAGTTATGAAAATCTACAAGGCATTACATAAACTTTTCTTCTAATCTTGTGTCCACTTTGTGTCTCTTATAGCAAAGTGTTTGGTAGTTATTATCCTTACTAAATCTATTTAACACTTGCTTGAAATTTCGTAACTTTGCTTAGAAATGATTGTGTAGCACAAGTGAGGAGGTCCATTTTTCATTGTGCTCAGTTGACAGTTTGACATGAATCGTGTCTTAGGAAAAGAAGAGTTGAGTAGATTCTAAAACAAACTTGAGCTTGTTAGAGGCTAAAAAAGGTGTTTGATTTTTTATATACATCTAAAGAGGCTTCAATTTCCATAATATTATGAAATTGCTTCATTCTGAGTGTTGACGGACTTTGTAACCTTTCATACGTCTTGTTATAATATACTACTGATGTACATTTCGTTCAGGTATTTAACTTACGTGCTATGTCCAGGATGAGAGGATGGTTCTAATGGTTCAGCTTTAGGGAACTTGCAGTTTAGTCTTTAGATTTACAGATAGTCAATAGTACATAAAAGTAGAATGTATAAACTTTAGTTCAAAAGCAAAAGTGTGGAAGCTAGAAATTCCAGAATAGGGAGGATGGAATTTTATCTTTTTAATTCAAAGTAGAAATTATTTACGTTAAGGTCCCATAACGCGGAGTGAACGGAGGTAGTGGAGTGGCATTAATAATTTCAGTTGAAAACGAAGGTTATACGCCTTGTTAATTAGGGACAAGTGGGAAGAAAAGCGAATATTACTTCTATTCTTGACATTCAAACTCAGACTACAAGAACCGCAACTAAAGGGTGTGTGCATTAAGTGAACAATAAGAAATGCAATTATTTACCATTTTCAGAGAAATATGATCAGCAGGAGGATGAGAACTGTG
>JAQGAB010001608.1:0-15427 GCA_034696565.1 Isotomurus graminis
CAGTATGAAGAAAATTAGTATTTAAGCAACAGTAATATTTACTTTTACATTTTACATGTATGTTATACCATTAATTAATATAATTAGATCTTATTTTTAATTATTCTACCTAGTGACCTAATACTGAAAAGAATTGTTCACACAATTATGTATTATTGTCACTTAAATAAACACGCTATGACTATGACTATGACTATACATGCCTATGCTACGTGTCATAAAACCATGGTCATTTTTTGATATTTGAACCCACTCTAACCCAACCGATAACTTGAAGGGACTAACGTTTACATGGAACGACTTGGAATCGCTTTAGCTTTAAAACAAGCCCAAACAAGTGAATATCCGTTAGCTTTATGCGAACTTATTAAGCTCCAAAGATCATGCCTATCCAACAGATTCACCCTGTACAACGACGTCTCCTTTCACAACACTTCTAACGTCAATTGATATTCCACAACTGACCTCACCCAATCCAAATCGTGAGGCTATTGCAGTTTTATTATTCTTAGAACGTGTGTGTAGTTCTTTGTCTTTTCTTAGAAACTCCTTGTGGTACAATCCTCACCGAACGTTCAGGATATATTTCGCACGCCATGGCATCAAACTACTTAAACAACTCCCGTTGTGTCTTGACAATACAAGTCCCAAGTGCAACTGCTTTCACTTTTAAAGTGATCGAATCGTGGATTTGTCGTCCTTTCAACGGACGTGTCATCTCCACAATTTTCTCTAACAGATACCAAACCGCCTCAACAGACAATATTACAAATTATCCAATGTAAGGCTCGTACAATTGTTTATGTGTTTCCTAGTATTCTAAACTTAATGATGTGTCGTTTTAAGGACCGAAAACACGGGAAATGTTTCGATAAGTGGAGAAGTGGCTATCATCACCTTCCATTCTGATTTCATAGTGAATTCATTAGGATTCCGACTACGCTACGAAGGACACACAGTTTCATCTGCGGATGGTCCAAAGCGCGGAATCATCGCTCGTACAGCAACCAACATTTCCCATCCTCCAGAAGCGCCCACATCCTATTTGAACTTTGAACTTGTCCCTTTTGTGTACTCACACGGCTATACATAAAACTGGGAGGTCTTTGTTGGAAAGAATTACGCGAAATACAGTCAAATGGGATGAGAAGAGAATACTTGCTTAGACAGAGTGAATGTCTTTAGGTTTGAAACTCCATTAAAAACGTGGCAAAGCCATTCGCCAGCTGCGTAAGTTACTTTTTTACTTTGACTCTAAAACTCCTATTTTGTAAATTTATTTTCCGGATATTTACAGTCTTTGTGGGGACACAACCTGTGTCACTTACGACCACATTGATATGTTATTATTCGTATTCAAGTTCGGCTGGGCTGTTAGATCTTACTGTTCAAGAGTTTAGCTGGAAACGAAAGCAAAAAAACCTTTTCTTAGACGATTGCATCTGCATAAGGTACTTTGTATTCGGATATAAATATTATCATACTGAATTACGTGTTAACATTCCCATGTTAGTTTAGCTGTTTAATACTCGTAAGGTAAACTGATAAGATAATGGGACTGTAAGATGAGTAATGCTCAAGCACAGCGAACTGCTTCACGACTTGATATATACCAAGCTGAATCCACTGCACACTGCTCATTCCATTTGTGACACGTGGAGTGAATATAACATACACTCGAAACATTGCTGACCTTTTTTAGAGTTAATCTTAAGCACACACAGAGTCACACACACATCCTTAACAAGTGCCTACTATTTTGTGAAACAAAAAATTGTGTGTTTCTCATGGCTTATGAATGGGAAAAAATATATTGGATCTCCCCACACAGCTTCGCTGAGAGATGATATTATTCATGTTGTTTGACTTATGACCAAAGTCATCTTCAAATTGAGATAACAAAAAAGTTTAAGATTCATCCCATGGCATTTATTTCTTTAGAGTTGAACCAGAAGCCAACACACACACACACACACGACTAGTTTCAACATGGAAAGAATCAAGTTATTTCTGTTCCTCTTACTTTGTGCAACTGTTTCTTCAAGTGGAGTTTCTTTAAATTACACACTTTACGAAATATTTCCTGAAAACAATGTCCAACTGTTTAAACTGTACCAGCAAGCTACTCTTAACAATAAGGTTGTTACTAATCATTGAACAGAATTTAAGAAAAACCTGTTGTATGTTTTCAATAGGATATGTTAATGTTTCATAGGTGATCATATTGAATGGAGTTCAAGAGTCACTCAACACTCCAGTACAGCTTTTGGCATCACCTGAATCATTCAGTGAGTTTGATTCAAGTGTCTTACAACCTTTAAAGCTCACGTTTACTGTTGTAGACGCCCATGTCACGATGTAAGCAAACTTTTGTGCAATTCTTGAAATAAGAAACTTAAAGTTAAATGTAATTCAAAACCTTTAATTTATTTATTTAGAAACTTTTCGTCTTCAACTGTCAAACAAGGAAAGATATCCCCACAAATTCGGGTAAAAAAGATTCCCGGGTCTTCCTTATTCACTGGAATATACTACAAACTCTCAAACAAACGATTTCCTTCCGGCGTATTTACCTACACAACTGAAACCAATGACTATGCAGCCAATTTTATTCAACTTGATATGGACCCAAGTCAAATACCACTTTATTCTAAAGGTCAAAAATGGTATGACGAAGATCAATGGATATTTATTGAAGCCCCAGACTCTCCTGGATGGTACGAAATACGTAACAAAGTAATACCCGATGGAATAACCACCTGGAGTTACTCAAAAGTTGGTGGAGGTTATCACATAATCGTCTCAAGGAAAGTTGAAGACGTTAGAAAGCTTAGAGCAGGTGAAGAATGGCGTGTCCATGCGCTTTGGCGTCCTGTAAAAATGCAGGAAGGCTTTTACAAATTAGTAAACAAGAACTACCCCACAGGAACAATTACATGGACAGAACGGACGTACAGAAACATTAGCCATTACATTCAAGTGGACGTTAAACCCGAACACGTTGGGAATTATTACGAACCTGGAGGCAAATGGTACGACGATGCGTTGTTTTCTTTCACTCCTGTCACAAACCTTCAAGCAACGATTAGTTCTGTGAAATTTACTAATCAAGAACTCGCCTTAAATTATACAAGTAGAGATCCGAAGCTTCATCTTTACACAATTTATAATCCATCAGATAGAAACTTGACTAGTTTGGTCACCAACTCTTTAAACGATAACGTGTCAGTTACCTTGCGGGGAAATATCGGAATCTTTGACGAATTTAAGTTACAAGTAAATATTCCTGAGTTAGGATTTGAGTATTTTGAGATAACAGGATTGTCAGGGGTGCCAGGGAGATCCACTATTTCCACAAAAATTAATACTGGGGTGCCTAGAAAGGTTCCTGTTCCTCCTGGAGGTGTAGTTAAAGTTTTTGCGGATGTAAAGTCCTTTGGAAATGCGAACTATCCATTTAATGCAACCATTAGAGTAACTGGAACTGGAGGTGACGGAGTGGAGTTGACCGGAGATGCTATTTTTGAAATGCTGGAAGACGAGTGGAAAGATTACGAAGTGTTGACTTTGAATGGAAATAGTGTCACTTTTAATATTCCTGGGGAACTTGAGGGAAACTTTGGATATCAAGTGTTAAGTGAAGAAAATGCTACGAAGGAAACTGTACGTTGTGGGCCTTGAATATTTTTTGTCACTGAGTTTATTGTTATATTTTTGTTGTACATTTCTGAACAAATTATATGTATGACATGTTTTGATCAATTGTAATTTCAACAGGAACTAACGCAAAGTAAACTCATTTATAAAAACCATTATTGTTCTAATTCAAAGTAATATAATTATTACTTGTAGCAAGTCTATCCTTTGCTTTCTCTCCGTACACAAATTCCTCCTGCATCAGACACATATGGCTCATCATCCAGCTTACAATGTAAGCCTGGTTTACAAGGAAATCCAGCAAACCCACCGCAGAATGATCCTAAACAATAAACTTGTGTTAATCAAATGTTTAGAATGGATTAAGAAAGAGCGTAATAAAGTGTATCTACAACTTACCCAGTTCTCCAGATTGCGATTGGACTGATAAGATTACTCCAAATATAAACAAGATTGTGAGAACACACTGTCTATGCATCTTACTTGAATAGCAAACACAAGTTTATTTATTCCGTCTGTTTCTACAAGAGGTTTACTTGTGACCTGACAACTCACCTGTCCAAAAATGCTCTGGGGAACATAAGAAGCTCACACTGGCACCAGTAACTGAATAACACGTCAAGAATAACAAGTATTATGCTAATGAGATCATCATCATGTCCTTCGCAGCTGAATGGGCAACATTCTACTCTATTCACTTTCCTAGGCGCACAGAATACATGCGAGTCAATCTTAACACGAACAATACTTCATTGATTTCATTAAATTGTCAAACTGTCTTAATTCTTAAATAAGTATTTGTTTTATAAATCTAAATAATAATATGAAGTTCTCGTTACATAAATAATAGTTTAAATATAATATATACAAATGCTTAAATATATAATTGAAATGCATACTGAGATAAAATGAAAATAAATCGGTCGTTTCCTATACTAGTAATCTAGTTCTTTACTAATCTATTTAAAATTAATTGATTTCATTCGATATTCACTAATCTGAAACCTGAGTCCACAACGTGTGAAAAGGGGACCTTCTGTTAACTTCAGTTCCTCAGGAGTTGATCGTTAGGGAAATGAATTGTTTTGGAACGCTTAGAAATCACACTCATCTTTCATATTAATCTTGCAGGCTGCTTTAGATGTGACAAATATTGTTCATTCCGTTATTGTCAGTAAATAAATGCTTTCATCATAGAATATATAAAATGACTTTTAGTTGTAATTTTACTGAAACACATTGTTCATTCCTGTTTTTATTTAATTGACATTTCTCCTGTCAGTGTGCGCGCAGTTAATGGAGTACAAACGACTGCTGGACTCTTAATGAATTGTATTGTAGGGATTAGATTCTTTTGGTATTTTACCAACTGAAAAACACGATAAGTAAACACTACACGACACGCAGACAAATACAACCAATGGAAAGGGCAGTGGGAGAACAAAAGGTGTTTCATGTCTGCATAGTTTCATTTACTCAAGAAACAATATTGGGAAATTGATTCCTAAACACCTAAAAATAGCCGGTGTCCCTCTCAATGCAACACTAGAACCACAAGCACAACGTATTCATTCAACATCGCATTTAAAAATGGTGGATCATAAAAAGAACTTAAATACAAATTATACACAACCAGATCGGGAATTAAACTTTTGACCCCACCTTCTAAAATTGGATAGAAATATGTTAAGTAATGCTTCACGCTTGAACGATAAACATATTAAGCACATCATAATACAGTTTGGTCTAGTTTTATGACTGAAATGAAGGGATGCAGAAGAATTAAACCCCAATCTCGAGTGTAAGAGAAAGAATTGTAATTCAGTCGGTACTCGTGGCACACACACTTCGTGTCAATCGAAATCCAAAGCAAACATAAGCAACTTCTGGACTACGTCACGCACACAACTATTTTCTTGTGCAGGAAGGATGAATTCTGACTGTTGCACTTGCTTTTTATATCACAGGGTGCAGTGATAAAATACACGTTAAATCTCTTTCATAAGCCAAGATTCAATAGAGTCTCTTCTTGTTCATAATGATAAGTGGAAAGAAAAGGAGTGAATAAACACGCTATAATATTATTTTCCTTTATCCCCAACGATTCTTTGCTTATTCATAGATTTACTTTCTTGAAATACTTCTGTAGACTTGTTACACAGTTGAATAATCTTTCTTATTTTAGATTTCCTGTGAATTTTGTGCTAAACTGCGAATACCTGTCACACATTCGGCATACAGTCGATGCAGTAATCAAGGAATATCATGAAACAGTTCATTTATTATTATAAGCCTGGAATAAAATGCAAGTCTGTGCTATACTCATTGCAGTGTGCACAAAGAAGTTGAGGTTTACTGCCTCTCCTGATGAAAGAACCGTGAAAATTATAAGACTTAGAATAGAAACATTTCAACTGAAGATTTTGATTCATCATAAGACGCTGCTAGAACACAATTTCATAATTTGAAATTCTTACGACAATGCTGGTTAAAAACTTGCTCAACAGAGCCTTCGCTTTACTTGAAATGGAGAAATGTTTACTTAAGTTACAGAATATTCGTGTTCGTGTCTCTTGTGTACGAAGCTCTGGTCTTTCTCCTTGTAGGTTTTATTTATACTGGACGAGATACCTCACACTACGAAATGCAACTCTTATGGGTAAAAAGTTATTAATATGCAATTAACCCGACCTAATTACAACTGCATAAGAAAGTCCGAGTGGATGTATTACACTCCATGTGCATTCAATTCAAGGGGTGGATTGTCCATGCTGTCCTTATGGAAATATTTTTGTGCAACATGATTATTCACATTTCTCTCTACTGACGTACAGTTGTCCTAATAACTGGACCTTATTGTCTCAACACGTGGAATAAACAAAGGCTTGGCACATTCATAGTTGTGCATCTCTTGAGACAATATCATCACAAAGTGACCAGCAGAATGAAAAAAACTCACCTCCTCTTCGATTTTAGGCGCAAAGGTGGCCAAGTGCAACCAAGTGACCCTCCCAAGAACAAAGGTCGCCAGAAGAAGGTCCACCCACACATTCAGAATATTTCAACAGCTCCCAATCCGGAGAACCCCGTACAGTCAACCAGTCGAGATGCGAGGGTCATTCTGGACCCTTTTCAAGTTCCAACCTACAAAGAACCACCATTGAAAGTCAAAATTTCGGTTCCTAAAACCACAGAAGACGGAGATAGTTCTTCAAATTCGTGCGTATCTCCAAGTGCATCTGCGTCATCAGTGAGAGATGTTGAAGTAGTGTGGGAGAAAGTTAAACAGCGAAGGAAGGAGACATCCCGGTTTCTGAAAGTTGTGGATGATGCACGCTGTAAGTTGAGGAGGGTTGGACAGATTCATTTGGTGGATGAGTTAAAGAGAAAGGAAGATGAGAAGTTGGTGACGTATTACTCCCGACTTCTACGCATGAGGATTGAGAACACTCGAGAAAAGCTGAAGAGTTCTTGGAAATCTCTTAAGGAAACAAAAGAGAAGTGGGACAAATGGAATCCCGACAAGTCTCACCCTTTAGTGAAGTGCATCAATGAGAGCAAAATGTCCGGATTAAAGGAAACGATTCGACCCGGGCGAGGAATCATTTGGAGGTGAGAGGCACATTGAGACTTTATTGGCTGTTTACTTTAGTTTATTACAATCAAACATGCGAGTTCATTATGTTGAACAAGATGTGCAATTCTTTGGTTGAGTGGTATTCATCATTAGCCATTTCAATTCACAATCATCCATGTTTGGGCTTTGCATGAGTTTTGTTTGCCTTTCTTTCCTCCAAGTAATTTTTGTAATCCGCGTTTCCTTCATCTGCCCATGGTTTGTGCCCTATGCAAGATCTAATGGTATAGTATAAGTCCAAAGAGATACCAAAACACTTCGATCTTCTTTCTGCTGCGCATGTGAATGGGCTATTTTTTGTTTGTGAACAATTTCCAAGCACACGATCTTCGGGAGGGGCTGCAATTCTTGAGTTATTCTCACACGTGTAGATTACTTCCCTAATGCAATCCTTTCCCTTCAGTTCCTTTCCGCAGTATTGATATATTGTTTCATTTGGAACAATAATTGGATGCACAGTAGGACAGTAGCAATCTAAGGTTCCATACACCTTCAGGGAAAATAGTACAGCTACAACGGCACACCAGAGACGCGGCATTGAACTTTCTTCACACCTGGAAAGTACGACAAGCGCTTATTAATTTTGCAGATTCTGTTGGCTAATGACTTGGGCATTTGCGATATCATCCGGAATCACGTTCTTTGTTAGTGCCTATTACTTTCATCAACATTTCCCCATTCTATTTGGATTCAAGACGAAACAAACACCCATCAGGGAAGTTCCCTTTACTACAGTCACCGTCTGTCCTTTCCAAGGCTTTAGCCAAGAAGCCATTGCAAGTCTTGAAAAGCAAGTCGCGGTATTTTTACGCCTCGTAATAAATGTAGTCTAACATTATGTGATCCTACGTGTAGGTTACTGACTAACGTGGACCTGAAGAATGACGACTTGGGTGATTGGTCGCAGGAGAAAATATTCGAACTCATGACATTTGTGGATCACATTTGCTTATCGAAGTCAACCTTGAGAAGTCTTTTCAAAATGGAAGAGGAAGTGTTTAAGGACAACCTCTATATGGCCATGAAAAGAAAGAAAAAGCTTTCTAGTCAGTTTGACTTGGATCGGCTTAAAAGAATTCGAGAATTCCTTATTCGGGTACTACACAAGTCCTTGTTTTAGTATCCGAGAAATAAATATAGCTTGCATTTCACATTTAATAAATATGAACAGATAAGCACTCCGCGAGAGGATTTCTTGGAGATGTGTGTGTGGAACACGGAGACAGACAAAGATTGTTCTAACTTTTTCAAACCAAAGTTGACTAGCAATGGCGTGTGCTACACCTTCAATGCTATGCCACCAGAGGAACTTTACACCAGGTGAGAGCTATTTAATATGTGTATGGAGACTTACTTATTTCTTGATGGTGATTCTTAGCGAGAAGGTAAAAATGCTGAAGGAAGACCCGAAGGAACAGGACTCGACTTGGAAGAACTGGAACTTGGACAAGCACGAATCGAAAGATAGCAACGCGAAGGAGTTTGTTGGAAGGCAGAATGGACCCAGAAGTCAACCTACGGGAGGAAATCGCTGGGGTCTAAAGTTTAAAGTGAGGACAGACGACTCTTTGAGTGGCAATTGTCACCAGTTTGATGGCTTGGGCCCAAGGGTAAGCATTGTTTACATGTTGCTTGGTACATTCTTTAACTTTAATTGATTTTAATTTAAATCGAAGGTCTTTGTGAGTGTCCCTGGGTTGGATTTGGATGAGGCAAAATTGGCCACATCTATTCCACCCAACAGTGAAGTCACAATTAAACTCTACCCTGATTTGACTCTCTCTGACCCTGAGATTAGAGATATTGAACCCGTAAGTCATATAAAGCATTTTGTATATGTTGGTACGTCATCAGCTTGTAAATCGTTTGGATGCTTTCAAATGTAGAAAAGACGAGGATGTCTATTCCAAGAGGAAAAGAAGCTGACCTACTACAATCAGTACACACAAGAAAACTGCCAAAGGGAATGTGTGGCCAAGCATGCTGCCGAAACTTGCAAATGCACACTTCTGGCATTCCCCAGTAAACCTAATACTGTAACCAATTGGCGTTTATTACAGTTTTAAAAATATTTTCATTTGTTTAGACTTTCCAGGGAAGCCGCTTTGTCTGTCGCAGGAAAAACTGAATTGCTTGAAAACTGTTGAAGGTGATTGCACTGTTTTGATTTAAATACAATTTAAACTTGCATACAAATCAGGTTAAAGAGGTTCGTAAACTTTATTTTAGGGAATTTGTTTACAAACGGAGGATGTAACGAGTGTCTGCCTAGTTGCTCGCAAATGACAATTCGAGATGAAGTAATGTCAACTCCATTGTCTGAAGGAGCACGTCGAGCTCATTCTGGGTAAGTTTGCGTTTATTGAAATAAACCTCAGCAATAACAACTGCATTCTTATTAATAGGAATATGAACGAGTCGTTCTCACTTGTGAGCATGTTTTATGCTCCAGACAGCATCGTTGCGAAGGAAAGACAGCGCCGATTCAGCAAATACGAACTATTCAGTAAGGTTTCCAAACAAAGAAATCTGTTCTGTTTTAAATTAATTAATTATGTTCGTGTTTGATTGAAGGCGTGTTTGGATCAATTTTCGAGTCTACGAATGACATGTCCCTTCTTGGCTTTGCTCGAACTTTAGTTGGTCTTTCTGAGCTGAAGCCTTTGGTTGCCACACTTCTCAATTTAATCTGGAGAGTTGTGCAAGCAAAGATGACAAACATGCTTGATCTCGTTAAGAGGAAGATGGGATTGGGAGGAAATCAGGACCCTGTGCTTCCGTTGTACCACCGATCTGCCAACGCGTCCAATGAATAGTGCTAAGGCTTATATACTTCTGTCTCTGATCTCAAATAATCAAATGTAGAGGAGTCCTAGATAAAAAACAAAATGTCTTGTCAAAGGTCAAGTAGTATATATAGTTACATAGACCAATTCAATAGACTTAACTATTAACATCACATAGTAAATACTTTGTGAAATTTTGTCAAAACACATGATAATAATGAC
The DNA here is from genome assembly GCA_034696565.1 of Isotomurus graminis. NCBI lineage: Eukaryota > Metazoa > Arthropoda > Collembola > Entomobryomorpha > Isotomidae > Isotomurus > Isotomurus graminis. The sequence goes on from JAQGAB010001608.1 coordinate 10,303, forward strand.
CCCAAAATCATTTGTACAAGAGCGTAAATGATTTGCTGATCTCAAACACATTATTCTTGATGGTTTAGACTGTAAACATCGTAACTATAATCTAGGGTTATGATTTGCTTTGTAATTATCCTGTAAAAAGTAAAGAATTACTCTCTTCAAAAATTGATGCACGGAAATACGTTTTGTTGGAAATTGCTGTAACTTTCTGCAGCAGAAAATATAATTATGGTGCAATGGAGTGAGACTCCAATATAAAATATGGAAATTGAATTAGATTAAACAAGGAATCAGTTATGTCACATTTCTTAGGAATACCAGGAAGTCAAAGAGATTATCTGTCTCTCTATCAGTGAGTATTGGTCAAAAGTGAAGCGTATAGCATTTGTTTTCTACTGTTATCGAACATGTCAGTGCTCAGAAACAGGAAAGTCTAATTACTCACTGATATGTGAACTTTTTAAAGGTGACTTAGGATATATTATTCAAGTTTAATAGCAATACAAAAAGGATTACAGTATATAAAATATTCATGCCACATTCTTAGTTGTTGTATGTCAATCTCCTAATTCAATTAATAAACTCTTTCCTTCTGCTTAACAAACACCTTGTGTATATTACAAAATTGCAAGATAGAACTTTGTCGAAACTTTGTAATTATGATCCAAGTGGATCATAATTACCTATCACTGAATTTTATATTATGTGTGACACTCTTAAGTATCTGGATGTGTGATTTGATAATAATGAGAATTATCCCTTTATTTATTTAAGATAAACCTAAAACCTTATTTTTAGAATTGGTACAACTTTACATACCTTCAAATATATTATTCTCCAGCCCCTCGTCCTCCTTTCGTTTGTATATTTGTCTCCGTTTGTTAATAAACTCAACCACTTCTTTTGGCAAACTCCTAAGTATCTTGATTAGCTTTCTACATCAATATCTACTCTACAAAACTTTTAATCTGAATACCGCGCTTAAAACCTTTAGTATCAAAAGTAATGAATTCAATAATTACTATCTGAGCCTGAGCTATTTGGTTTAAAAATTCATTAATACTACTGCTTAAACAACAGTAACAACAAACTGGGTGCTTTGTGAATTATCTAATTACAAGAGTTACATTTATTTAGTAAGGCCTGAAATAAACCAAGATGGAATTGAGGGTGGCGTCGAATACAATTAGGAAAAAGTTGCAAGTGCTCGCGTGTTTGAAATAAAAGAAGGAGGTGACGGTGAATCTGGTTGGTCTGATGGACTTGGCTATTCTCAAGTCGTGTTTGGTGAGAGCGATTTCCTTGACTCCACGTGTAAACGCCGAAGATGTTTGAAAGATGAGAGCACCTTGCAAAATCGTGAAGGCGAGGAAAAGCTTAAACAACGACAATGCAGGACTTCCCAAGTACCACGGCATGTCCACGACAGTTTGTAATTTGATACTTCCGTAGTTGGGGAACAGAAGTTCAAGTGAAGGAAGGGTGAGCGCGGAAGGGATTATGGAGCTCATGAGATCGTTGCTAGTGAAGTTCAGGATGTACATTTCCGAGTGAAGTTGAAGGAGAAGGGGAGGAACCTCCTAAGAAACGAGTGTGACCTCCATCGCTTATTATGTTTGTTGACATTACATGCCAAGCTATCACCCAAAACATTCTGAGGCTTAACATAAACCAAAGCCGCAAATGTAACCGTAACAAAATTGCCATAATGTGTACACGAATAGTGTGGAACAGGACACACGAATTATATAAAATATTACGACAATGTGACTCGGAGGCTGGTAAGGTTGGATGGGTAGGAATTCAAAAGGAAACTTGAGGCCTACATAGACGAAGGAACAGGCGAGTAGGGCGGGTAGCCATAGTTTGTTTGGTGGGAAATGAGCGGACGCAGAGAAATTCTGTAAATCAATTTACCCGTTTATTACTTAGCTACTTACATAGAAATGTCAGAATTGACAGTACATAAAATATTATTACCGAGAAGAGATTTCCATTGGGACTCATGTTTGAGTGACTGGTTAATTGCTAAATGATAAATTTTAGACCGAGCAAGATTTGTATTATGAACAAAAGGATAAGACGAATAGCAGACGTGTCTGAGGTCCTTGTGTTCCAGATGAGGGGCCAGCTATACAGAAACTGGATGACCTGGAGGAACAAGACAAAGAACCATGGAACCAGATTTCTCGTCTTTTCCGCCACCCAGTTTCCCGAGTTTAAGTCAACCCGAATTGGAAGTGAAATACGGGAAACATATTGGAATAGAATCCTCACAGCCAGTTCTGTCAATATTTTCATGTTGTAGTATGTCTGAAAACGATGTGGCGACAGGCGAGCTGGCGGCGAGTAAAACAGAGTGCATATGGATAAAGCTAATCTATTTCAAACTTTTAAATACGTTCGATCTCGCTTAGTGTTAACAATCTTGGGTTCGTAATTACTTTGACCTTCGCGTCGCGTCGTGTGACGGTAAACAGTCCTTGTCAGCTCATTGTTAATGTTCATAGCAAAAATATGTAGTGCTTTACTCGGTAAAGACTTTGCAAAAATACCTGTGCTAGATTTCTAAAGTATGCCATTAAATTGATTCGTCTGCTTCTTTGTGGATTTAACTATACTCTAATTAACTCATTTAATTGATTTATAATTCAAGAAGTACATTAAGAAACAAGCTGGATCATGAGTTTTCTTCTAGAATTTGTTTTAGTAATGTAGCTTATATAATCATTACTGTAGTATAATTACGACCGGAGTATAAAAAGACGACGATGAAGCAACTCAGTGTCACATCATTAATAATCTTCTAGCTGTACCACAACAGTTCTAGCCTCTCCTAATCTCATAAGATATCAAAAAATGTAATTTTTTTAATACTTCCGAACTTCCGATCAAAATGATCCCAAAATATTTCATTCTGTTGACTATTGTGTCTTTTTCTGTTGTGGTCCTTGTTGACTTGTCTCATGGTAAGTTCCTGCAAATCATTTAACTTATCTAATGTAGGTACCCGGAAACATATTAAATAAAAAGATTTGTGATTGTGCAGGACAAACCCCATGCGACAGATGTCAAACAACGTGCTTAAGTGGAACAAGGGGATCCGGCTGTAGAAATTCCACTTGTTTTATATTCTTAGGAAACCAAATGTGCAATTGCATTGGAGGTATTCCATGCAATGTTTTCCCTTTCGAACCCTAAACTTTCAGTAAATAAAACTTAAATAATGTGGCAGGTTCTAGAATTTTTATAAATAAAGATAGCATCAGTTAGGATAATTTAGAACTTTGGAATTATTGCTTCAATCACACAGAGCATTTTGATTATACTGGTTGTTTCCTATTAAGAATCTTAATTTAAGATCACTACTGTTTCTTTCCTTCTAATTCTGAATACACTTGGCACAGCTTATGATTTCCTATCTCTGTCGACGAGTGGAGACGGAAGGAAGGAGAGACTTGCATGAATTATCACTCTCGAATCATTCGTTTAAGACTAAATAACATAAGAGAAAAGGTTAAAAGCTCTTCGAACTCCATTAAGGAAACCAAAGAGAGGTTGGACGAATGGAATCCGGTCAAGTCTCACCTTGTAGTGAGGTGCATCAATGAGAGCAAAATGCCCGAGTTAAAGGAAACGATTCGACCCGGTCGAGGAATCTTTTGGAGGTGAGAGGCACATTTTTATTGCTTGTTTTATATTCGTAAACAGACACATTTCCATTCACGCTCAGCCTTGTTTGTGGATTGCCTGCGTTTTGTTTTTTCTTTCCTCTAAATAATTCTTGTAAACTACATTGCCCTCGTCTGCCCAGGGTTCGTTTTTCACACAAAGTCTTAATTAAAGTAAAACATTCGTCCTCATAGGCTCCTTGGCATACTGACTTTTTTTTGCTGCGCATGTTAAGTCACTATTTCTGGTTTGGGTACAGTTTCCTTCTACACGATCAACAAAGGAAATTGCAACCCTCGCGTTATCCTTACATGTGTAAAGTACTTCCGGAATGCAATCATCTCCTGTGATTTCCTTCCCGCAGTATTTATAGCTTGTTTTATTTGGAATGAGTATTGGATGCACAGTGGGACAGTGGCAATTAGACGTCCTATACACCTTCACGGCACATAAATCTGAAAGTTTAGAGCTCCCCAATAAAGGTATCGATTTATTACCAGAGTCATACGGCCTAAATTTTCTAATGGAAAATTCACCATGGCCGAAGCGTTAGGCCCCGACGAATTTAAGTTTGTTAGGAAGAAAAAGTCTTCAGCTTTAAAACAATATTGGTTTCACGTGGGCCTAACACTTCGGCCAATATGAAAAATGTAAAAAACCAGACGGGGTTTTTAACTCCAAACGCTTGGAAAAATCTCTCCAAAACTCGTCTCTATGATGACAGAAGACGAAGTTATCAGCCTTATCATTGCATTTTAAAGGGAAGAACAGCACTTTCTCTCATTAGCTGTTCTTCCTTCACCGTGTGAAAATCTCCTCGATTTTTTGTGAAAATCTCCTCGATTTTTTGTGAAAATCTCCTCGATTTTCTTTCGTTCCCGAATTTTTTCGAGATTTCTGGTTTCCGGTGTGGGACGAATTTTGGGCAAGTGACATGGATCGACCGATCAGTAACGAGACATTTCTTTCATTAGTACCCAAGAAACGAGCTCCTGAACTGCGATGCTGCTTGTGCAAAATATTCATTAACACTAATGTGAAGAAACGCTTTTTGAAGACACCGTCAATTTTTGCAGCATTCAAAGTCTACGCTGGTGACTGGGAGCAGTACGACAGGGACGGACTTTTGTGTCAAAAGTGCCACGGCAAAGCCCAATATGCCAAGAAACGAAGTGAAGACGAAGCAGTAGATGTACTTCAAGATTCTGAAGAACCTCCGTCGGCAATATGTGAAGAACCTGCATCTGCAGAATCCGAAGAACACGCATCTGCAGAATCTGAAGAACCTGCATCTGCAGAATCCGAAGAACTTGGCTTTGTAGAGCCTGAAGAACCTTCATCTACAGCATATGAAGAGCCTATGTCTGAAGAACCTGCTGGAATAGACCTGGGTCAAGAAAACTCCATTCAGATGGATCAATCCAGTTGTGGAACGTCGTGCAGCATTTATGCATCAGAGGACTCT
>JAQGAB010001609.1:0-15426 GCA_034696565.1 Isotomurus graminis
CTATTAAAGGCTTAAAATATTTTATGGCACATGTATTTTCGTTCCATGAAACTTTCTAAATGTACTGCTAGCCATTAAACGGTAAATGTGATTGTAAATAATTTCTTTTGACTCGTAAATTCACACGTCTATTTATACCAAACAAGCTCCTTTAGTAATGCTCACTGATCTAGGCACTATTCACTGTGACTGTATCTAGATTGGGATTGTAACAGGTATTTTTGAGACCGACAGTCACACACGAGTAAAAATAATGCCCCAGAGTTTTTATCATCTTTCAAGCCATGAATGAATGAGCTTAACCTTTAAACTAATTTTGAGGTGCGACCAGTACACAGACACACGTTGCTCTGTCATTTCAGTATTCATACAGACCTCGGAACGGAAATACGGAAATTGAAGCATATTTTTTAAATTAAGTAGCAATGGACAACACAAAATTTCTTGTATTATTATTTCTGGTATTCATATGCATCATAAATGGTAAATCTATTTAATTCAATTGATAAGTAATATTTTGTATAAAAGCTTTGTATTAATTTAGGGATAAGTGGAATTCGAATCCCTTTTAGACCCGCAAAAACTGCGAAATCTCCCATGAAAGAGTGCGGCCCGGACCCGAAACAAGACTGGGTTATTGCAGACCCCCAGGATTGCAGATTTTATTTTTCATGCAATGGAAACTTCTACATACGAAGAGAGTGTCCACTTTCTCTACATTTTGACAGCAAGACTGGCCAGTGCAATTACCAAGAATTATCTGATTGCAAAGTCCGGAATGAAGATGATTATTCTTATTAAGCCCATTCAATCAAATCAATAGTATCAAACAGTATATTTTATATCTGTACACCAATGATAACTTATAAATTAATCACTCACTCATAAGTATTTCACCGTGTAAAATACAATTAAATGTAACAAGAAAACGAAGAGAAGAAATCATATCCTCTATTACAACTAAACATCTTCATCATCTGATATATATAACAAAGACGACTCTATCAATATCAATAATTACGTCACTCCCTTCATAATATTCATGAACAAGAAACTAGGTAGGATCAACTCAAAGCAATTCACACAACTGAAAGTCTTAAATCTTGTACAAAAATATTATGAAATCCCTACAACTATCTTTTCTTAAATCCATATTTTTTGCGCTCGTAGAACAAGTCAGTTTTCGAGCTCCCCAGATTCACAATTTTAGGACATCCATCTCTCTGGAACACAAAACGCGTAAATGAGTTAAACTCTTGTTTTGAACAAAAATTTAAAATAAACTAATTCAGCGTCTTACGTCTTTTTCTTGAATAGTGCATTCCTTGCAATAATAAGCATCCGACACTCCTGGCCCTCCGCAGATAACACATCGTCCTTGATACGAACCGTAATTACACTCGTCACAGATTCTCACAAGCGTGCACGGCTTAACATAAGAATCGCAAATCACGCATTTTCCGTCACACTTCTCGCACAATCGTCCAATCGCTAAAACAGAGTTACAATATCAATTACGAATTCATCCCGATGAGTCGAACAATCAAAGCGAGATTCAAACTTACCAACTCCAGGTTGCTTGCGACAGAAAATCAAATCTGGATGATGCTTCGCCATGTCGTTGTTGTACCCGATGAAAGGACTTATTAGCACTAGAGAACACGCGTCCAACCCCCAAAAAACGTCCTACAAAATAAGTTTCTTGGAATTTCAATGATAATTTTTAAAATCTCTCAAAAATGCCACAGCGCAGCAGAATAAACAAACACAACGCGCTAGTCGTGGTTGAATTAAGTAGAAGAGCGGGATTTGAAATTTCGCGGTTTTTGTAAACTCAATGACTCATTTGTACACAACTCCGGGTATTACACTCCTTCCTAACACTTCTTATTACGACGGCTGTCTACTGCCTCAGTCGACTCCTGTCAACTTTTTCCCTGTATTATCTTCAGTTGTAATTATTTGTAATTTCGAAATTATTATTATTAATCATTAGTTGAATTTTTAAGAAGCTTAGCGGATGACTCCTTAGCCTCCTGCCGGAACAACAACACTTCGGACTTGTGAGTAGTGAGTAAAGCTTTGTTCGTAAGTAATAATAAAAAGTAAATTAAAAAAGCGATTTCTTTTATTGTGGAATCCAATGATAACTGAACACAAACACCTGTTTTAATCATAGAGAACGTGTTGATGAAGGATCCTTAACTTGAACGGGTACCCTGCAGCAGAATTAGTGAAGGAAAGCGTTTGACGGAACCCCACAAGGATGGGGGCTGAGGGTGCATTTTGCTCAACAAGTCACAACCGTAAAGCTATTATGGCTGGAGGACAGTTTTTGTCGTTGTCTGTGATTTCAACCCTGTGTTATGTATTATTGCTGTTGATCGGAAGTTCTGTCTCAGAAGCGAAGAGAACTAATACAAAGATTTATGAAGATATTGCCGGATCTAATGCGTGCTTCAAAAGACTTAATGCAACCCAGGAAATTGGATGTTCTTGTAAGTGTTTCGGGGTACGAGATTATTGTCAGTTCCTTAGCTAACTGGGTACTTTGTGTTTTTGCAGCATCACTTTCTGGGGATGTCGGAGTGATTCATTTGGTGAATGACTCTGCCTCTTTGAAGTGGATAGTTGAAACAGGACCTCACAGTCCGTACGTTCCTGCAGTTTATCCAGACTATTTTACTCAGGAGGTCATGCAGAAGTTTAAGGATTCTGGGAGAGTCGCTGGTGTCGTTCTTCTGAATAACACAAGAGAAAAAGCATTGGCTGAGTATTCCACAGATTTGAAGTGTCCAAATCAACAATTTGGTATGCGAGTTATGATAAGAGTATCGCAATGGACAATATTGATTAGTTTCTGTTTATTTTGGAATCGTTCAGGTGTGAAAAATGAAGGAGAAAACTGTCAATGGAATAAACCTGGTTCTGGGCTCCTTTTCGAGAACTTTGAATTTCCGATATTTTTCGTTAAGGATGAAAAAGATGTGTCCGATATTGTGGACTGTTATGAAAAATTCAACAAGCCAGGGGATGACGGCAGTCCTAGGGATTGGCCATTGTGTGCAATCCAACTTCAATCCTTCATGTTTGCTGCGGTGGATACGCCTACCTGTATTCGAAGGAGTAACCGATTTTCCTTATCTCAGACATCCTCAAGAGTTTGTGATCCCTTAGGAGATAGTAATCTGTGGGCAACGCTGTATCCATCAAATCAATCTGAGCCGTATAATGAAGAAGGGTTTGTCAAATGCATTTATGATTGTCAGAATGATCTTATGGGTTGAAATGTTGTTACCGGGATTCTTGTGGTTTACTAGGTCTGTGATAATCATTGCAGCGAAATTGGACGCTGGATCCATGTTTGACATGGTCGTACCTGGAGCAGACACTGCAGTGACTGGTTTCGTGACGCTTTTAACTTGCCTCAAACAATTGTCCGCTTTGAAGGACACGCTCTGGCAGACTGGAAAGGGAAAGGTAGGGATCAGTAAATTATACCTTCTTTGTTCGGCTTTGTTCGGTTTAAAAAATATGATGTCTGATTTCACTTTCAGATTAAAAATGTTTACTTCATGGTGTTCCAAGGAGAATCGTTTGGTTATATTGGATCAAGCAGAATGGTATATGACATGCAAAAAGGGGAGTTTCCTGAAGGAATAAATCTAAGTAAGGTAGAAAGTTTAATTCCACCATTGAGGACTGATCTGATTTATAAATGTTTACTCTAGATGACAAAGACGTACCTTCTCAACTTAATTTGACCCATATTAAGTATTTTATTGAAATTGGTCAAGTCGGCCTAAGTAAAGAAAATGAGGGATACTTCATTCATGAAGCAAATCCAGTTGAAGTCTCCAGTCTGGCAAAAAGCATAGTTGATAAAGCCAGCGATAACAACTTGACAGTCAAGGAAGTAACCCAATCTTCGACAACAGGCTTGCCACCCGCATCTCTTCAATCTTTTTTGAAGGAACGACCAGACTTACCTGGAATTATTATTACGAATCATGAAAAGGAATTCAAAAATAAGTAGGTTGACGGATTTTACTGTGTTAAATACTGATAAGTGGCTTAAATGACCAAAAATGATCTAATCAAAAATTGCAGATTCTACAACAGTATATTTGACGATGCTGCTCAGCTTCATTACGAATTTAGAAATATAACATCGGTGCAATCTAAAATATCAAAGCTAGCAGCCGCCATTTCAAATTCAGTAATAAGACTTATTGATCCTGATACATTCATGAAGGTTGAACCTGAGCCTGATTTGGTAAGAAAATAATATATTTCGAAATAACTTTTTCAGTCATAGATTTGTGGGCCTATGACCAAATGAACTTATTTTTTTACAGGTTGACGAGCTGCTCTTCTGTTACTTAAAATCTGCAAATTGCACTTTGTTTCACAAACTTGCATCCAATCCAGGACTTCCCAACAAACCATTTGATCTCTATGTCGGAGTTCACATAAGCAAACAGTTGGTTACGCAATACACAAACAGTTTAATGGTGTATTTTCAAGGAACAAATCTCACAAACATCACTTCCAAGGATGACTGCAAAACAGATAAAAAAGTGTGTAGCAACTGGCCAATTCCTTGACTGAATTTGTGAAGTTATTAACTAATGTCATTCTTAAACTTTACAGACCGTGTCATACTACTGGCTCAATGGTAACTGCTTTGAATCTACCGTGAATGCCAGTGACGCTCACAGTCCAGCTTTTGTAATTGAGAACTATGATTGGAAGTCTGGAAACTATTCCACGTGGACTGAGAGTGTTTGGACGAAACTGACAGCCCGTATCTTCCTCAAGCCCTCTCGTCTGCATGAAATTCTTACTCTTGTTTCGGGAATTACATTGTTTGCCGTTAGCTTTGTGGTCGTTGGATGGATTAATAGCAAGGCTGACATTATCTTCCCAAACAGGTATGCCGAATACTTGCCTGTTCCGCCGTCCGATTAGGTTAAGAGAGACAATTACTAGATGTGAAAGACAATCAAAGATTATATACGCTGTGAAATACTAATAAGTCTGTTGAGACTTCGAGACCTTTCTCCTGTAATACTGGTGTGACGAAAGTTGGACATGTTTATAAATATTACATTTTCCATCTTGTAAGAGAACACTGAGGCTCTGCCAGCAGAACTTGAATTAAAAAGACTGACTTATCACTGCCGATTGGTTTACCGGATGAGTTGGACTAATTGACTTTACTTGTTCTAAATTATCTAGGCCGACTGGACTGGCTTGCTAGGGATTACTAGCAAATCAGATAGCGATGGTTAATCTAGAAGAGCGGTCATCAGTTCCGGAACCAGTTCATCTTTAAAATCCGGGGACTTGAGTATGTCGCAAGTCCTTCGTGGTGGCTCCGAATTTCAGTAAAATTAAAAGTTTATTTGTTTGCTACGCCCATAACCCGAGACACCGAAAAGAACTAATTGTACTCAACACTAACTAAAAGTACTACTCCTTCAAATGATCTCGTAAGTGTAGATAGAACTTTAAATGATTATGACTGCAAATGAAGGTACCATGCATTTGATGACTTAACCATTGGTGTCTGATTTGCGTAATCCCAGTAGCTAGATAACTTAACTTTTACAATAACTTATTATTGATTAATAGACTTCCACTAACTGTCGACTCTGCGTTCTATCACTTAATAACTGTTTGGTGTGATGTATTTATATGATGTATCTAAGTCAGTTCTAAACTAAAGCTTCTTTATAACTATATTTGGTCAACGGTAATTTTCATTGTGACCAGTCGTTTGTAATAAAATATGGGCACCTACCTTGTGATGGAGACCAAGCAGTATGAAAGTATGAATGAAGTATGTTTATTGTTAACTGTCAGAACCACTCAGATAAGTTGCAAGGACTCCCGTACAGTTTAAATCAACTTTCACTTAATCAGTTTATTCTTCTGAGCAGTGATCAACTAAGCTATATTTTAAAAAACTCAGACTTTCATATCTTTCTGTCAAACATACATAATAATGGAATAGTTCTGTTGCGTAAACCAAACCGCAGTCATTGATAACATAATTTCATAAATCCCAAACCGACAACGAACGTGTATTTTTTCATGTACTTACATTACGAAATCAGGAACAGTTATTTTAGCAATACAAACATAAGGGATGGATCGAGTTAGGAATATATTTTATCGCAAATACATTATTATGCCAATGTAAAGACTTAATTATAAACGCTAGCCAAGTTGGTTACTTTGCTGCTGGTTAGAAGGATGTTCTTGTTGATTGTGGGCATTACCATTACTACTGCTACTTGGATCCTGCATTTGTTGAGACGATGGAGGTCTGGAACAGCAACAAACATTCCGTTTGTACTTGAAAGAATTGGAGATTTAATTAACTAAAAGGAACAAAAAATGAAAATGAAACACTTATGAGCAAAAGATAAGGTTGCAATTTAGTAATAGCAAGACTCAAATGAACCCAGCAAACAGACCAATCAAGAATAGAGCTAAACATGGGCACAGAGCCATTAATATTACCTGCTTGGCTGAGCTTTTGGTTTGGGCATTTTATCCAGCAGACCCTTAATTTCCTTTTTTTCATCATACGTCTTGCACAAATCATAATAACTTAGAATGTATCTGCTGATCTCTTGCAACTTCTCCATATCCACATTTAAGTCCGCAAACCATGACTTGCAGTCTTTTTGCATCACAACGCATGCCATTTGAAGACACGCTAGAAAACAAATTGACACATTTACTACAAGGACAAAAAAAACAATTCGTAGCTACAGTTCAAGTTTCAAATTACCCAAAGCGATTTGGTATGGAGGATATAGAAGACAGCAATCAGTCTTGAGACTATCATTCACCATTCGCCATGCGGTTGGCAGCAATTGTTCTTCATGTCCAATATCCTGAATTAATTGAGTAAGCGGTCGATATGGTTGGTAAACGATTAGGCAACAATCCATATTTTCCAAGAGGTAAAATTCACATTCTAAAATGTGATTATTTCTGTACGGAAAATCCTGTGTGTATGCGTAGTTGAACTTGTTCTTGACTGGAATCAACAGAAATAACCTTCATTTAGAGACCACTAATTAAGGCTTCAGGCACACTTAAAACAATTACGTACTCGCTTGATGACAAGTAGAAACTAATCTAGAATTAGAAATGACACCAAATTCTTCGACTTTTGACGCCAGAAAAATCGCTGTTGGAGCAAGTAGCAGCGGATCTACACACTTGAGCGAGTTCCGAGCGTAAAATCGTTTAAAGTAAACTATCGCTGTTGAAATAACTTGTTGACGGAGTTTCAGAGATTCTCCAAGGGACTGCATAACTGAAACAATAAATGTAACAATAAGTCTTCTTTCTTCCTTCAGTTAATTAATAATTAAAGCTTATTAAGAGGAACTTACATCCACAAAAAAATATCAAGATTTTCTGGTATTCCTCTTCTGCCAACACTGACAAATCAAGTTGTCTTTCTCTGACGACATCCTGTCTGTCTAAAATCCACTGTTGCCTAAAACGTAGTTCAAAACATACAAATACAAACTGTAGCCAATTATTTTGAACACCTGCAAAACTCACCAGTGCGAACTCTGCCAGAAGTTTCCAGCCATAACGCACACTAAATTTAAACTTTCTTCCTGTCAGAGTTACAAGTCCACGAAACAGTGAAGGTGAGTAGAACTTGCCTTTCTCCAAGTCATTAAGTCAAGTTAAACATTTAATCGGACAATTTAAAATTAACTGTTCTATTTATTTACCAACAGACAAGGAGTAATAACTGGAATTTGAATTTCGCTCTCATTCAACTCGCTTTTGGGGTGACGTCAGATATGCTCACACTCTACTCCCTGGTCACGGCATTGACAGATGATCACATCATATAGACAACGTGTGTCTATCCAGTTTAAGAAAACGTAAAGCAACTGGATACTTAATATCTCATTTCGATTTATTATTATCATCATCGAATCTTTGAGTGTACATGAATTATTGAAGTAGTCAATCATCACAATAAAAGGAATGGTGTACTCTTAACAAACATCTCTACACTTTCTTGAATAGATTTAATGAATTCACCGGAGTTGTGTAATATTCTTAAACATCAAGAGCATCTTATGGTTTGGTATTAAAGAAACACATCCACAATAAGTATAATTTCAGAGAGCAAGTTACCATTTAAATCATAAAAGAGAGATTTAACGAAGGGAGTACTTTAAAAACGTCTATCCTCGAATCCTCGTACATATTCTATTATATTACTTCATTATGTTTAGATTAAATGCTTCGATTTAACAGAGATCAATATTGCCGTAATATTAATAATATATTTTTGTCGGTTACCATATTAAACTACCATTACTGTATGCAAATATTACGTGGAATATGGCTAAAGAGTCAATAAGTCATAAGTATTGTATTGCATATTGCATTACTTCATCCGAGTATTTTCATTCTTCAACTTGAAGCAACTTTTAAAAAGTTTCAAAGTTTGTATCTACATTTTAAAGTTATTACAGATCGATAATTACCCGACGACAGCATTTACAATCTTGACAAGTAATAAATACGAATCATCATTATAATGACCATATTATTATGATTGAAAACTTACACAGAAAAAGAGTACGTATATCAGCCTCAAAAATATTTGTCTTTAAAGGAAGAATTAAGTGAATCTCACTACGTTACGTATACACTTCGTTGGCTATTTCATTGCTTAAATTAAGTGTTTTAAATGTCTCATTGTTGCGATGAATCACTATTGTCTATCAGCAAATCGTGGCCATCATTGCTGCTTTCTTCTGACTCGTCTGATGACTCATCTATAATATTCCAATATAACAACATCATTACTCCATTAACGATAGATTTCTATTCTTCCAAGAATTAACTCACCACCAATATGATGACTGAGACCGTTTCCTGACTCATTTCCCGAACCCATTGTAGCTAAGTTGTCAGACCAATACTTCAGCGCAGGTTTGGAGCCATTCGTCTTCATCTTTTTAATCTGCTGTAAACCAAATTTTAAAATTTGTATAATCTCCATTTTTTTCAAACAAATGCAGACACACCAATACCCATAAACTAAAAAATACCTTCGGTGTCGCAGGTTCAGGATTCGATGCATCAAGCATTGGCTGTAATATCCGCCTTCGTGCATTAATAAACCAGTTGTTGACTTGTAAAAGAGTTAAGTTCGTCTGGGCAGCTATCTGTCGCTTTTCATCTTCCGTCGGGTACGGATGCTATCACAAAAAGTGAAAATACACACGTATTAAACCCACATCCTAAAACCCCATACTACAAATACACGAAACTTTGGACTTCATAGAGAAGATTAGCTTTTTGGTCTCTCAGCAAATCAAGCACCAGATGTGGTTGTAATCATTAGAAGGAATGTTTCAAAAGTGAAAAACGATTTGAGCCAAATCAGCACAAATCCCTGGACTTTTTCCAGACACACTCACCACTATGTGCTGGAACAGCCAAGATCTCATAATGGAAGTAGCATGTTTGGGAAGAACACCTCGCTTGGGTTTCTTCCGTCCTAAATAGTCTTCTTCCTCCTCCGCCGAACTTGGAGTGGTCGGTCCTGCTCTCACACACACACATTTTCATTATTCCAAATCCCACACACTCTCAGCAACTTCCAAACTCATTTTACCATTTTTATATTCCCACTCACTTTGTACAAAAGTATCATGAGAAGATGACGTCGTAGGACAAGGATTAGAATTGGCACCGATTTGTGAGAGAGGAGTCCCTCCATGAATCCCGAGTCCTGAAGGACTTCCAGAGGAATGGTGACTACTCCCTGTGCTGCTGCTGTTTGGGTCTGGCGAGGGATTGAGGAGAGCGGGCACAGGAGCTGAGGATGCTGACGAAGGACCTGATGATGACTGGTGGTGGTGGTTGTGAGATGATGAGGTGCTGTTTTGAAGAAAGTGTCCCGCGTGATGTGAGTGAGCTTGATGGTGACTTCCACCTATGCCATGATACAAAGGAGAGACTGAAGGGTCACCTCCTCCGTTAGAAGAAGAGTAGCACGACCCTCCAGGACTGACTACAGGCCCTACACTTCCTACTCCTCCTCCTCCGGAAGGACTTAATCCTCCTAAACTGACACTTCCAACTCCTCCCGGTCCACTTCCATTATCATAGTAGTCGGAACGAAGCAAATTCTCACTCTGCATTTTCCCCTTGAGACAAGTTATGTAGCGAGTGCAAAAGTCTTTACAGAGTTCTTGCACTTTGTCTAGTTCCAGAAGGTGAATTCTCAAAACTTGAATTGCTTTTATCATCTGGAAGAAACAGATTAATCGAAATCAAACTGGGTGGAAAAGTGACATTTCCTTCCTGTCTTTTGAGAAATCTAATAATGCTGAGGGACTTGCAGCAGCGAAAGGTCTTTTCTTGGAGGAAACAGACAAATTGGGAGGAAAAAATTATGAAAGAAAATCTGGATTCAATGAATTATACTCACCAGCCCATCTACTTCAGGATCGTTTGCCAAAAATGGTTTCCTGTCCCTTTCTTGGTGTTGAACAAATGCCTGCACACAAGATTCATCACATCATCACAAACAAGGCTAAGGGAGATCAATACTTCAATTCCACTCTAAATCCTTACACACTCATGAGACTAGCCATCTCAATAAAGGACAATGACAAGATTACAAGATGGAAAAGAGGTCCCATTGAGATTTATGATGAGATAAGACCACTACCACCACCACCACGTCCTTAAATTACACAATTACCTCAAGATCTTGGTGGAAACTGTCCGACATGGCACTTTCAGGGGATGTTTGGGTCGCGATCTCACACTTTTCAAAGAGTAAAGCCAGCAGTGGAAATAACGGGTGCCTATTTGAAACATTCACGCAAACAAATCGTTAGGATTTCTCACAACTTTTCATTTTGATTTAGATAACTCACTTGTACACTGCACGTTTATCAGATTCAAACTGAGCTTGGTCGTGGTGGAACTGCGAGTCATTGGGGGGAACAATTGGCTGCGAAGCTGACAATCCGCCGAGCGCTGCGTCCACAGCTGCAGCAGCGTTTGTCGTGGTCATGTGGTCATATCCTGGAGTCACCATTCCTCTGTCGCCACCACTAGTCCGCTCTTTCATCCTTTTCCTACCGCTGCTTCCCCTACTCCCTTTGATCCGCATTCAACGACTGTCCAAAGGTGCTTCTTATGCTTTCTCCTTCAAATAGCCCAGCCATTCCTTTTGCACAGTGTAGAAACTTTGACTTATCGAGACAGACAGGTCTTCACTGGTTACTCTCTAAAATCAAGAAAAACACATCAAACCACTTAATAGAATATTTCGAGTTATTTTACTAAGTAGACTTAATGTAACTCTGGGTCATTTGATTCTTAAAAGAGCATACATATAATATTCCCCCGTCTCTCTTTCGTAGGGGATTCTTACAAGAATTCTTCACATGTTTCCATCATAAAGAAAATGAAACCCCCTGCACAACCTCTCCCTTCATTCATATGCATGCATGAACTGCATTATAAAAGTGTAATGCGAAGTAGATGAACTTTTCAAGGAGTAAGACTAACTGAAAGAAGAGAGACACACGTTGTGTAAAGAAAGTTATCAGAGCATCAAAGAACACTCGTCGCGACTTGGGAAAAAGGTTAAGGAAGCTTGGAACTTTATCACGAAGAAAGCTAGCCTTATTTTTGGCAGTTAAATTCTAAATTAGACAGACCAGGACTAACTCTCAATCGTGTTCATCCATCCTTCTCAAAATGTACAGAATGTCTTCAATCACAACGCATGGGAAAAACTCTTTTGTTGTAGAGGAACTGCAGCCCATACACACACACAGCTAAGCTGATGCAGTGTACAAAGCAACCCTGGATGTACTTGTGTGTCACTGCATCCCACAGGAATGCAGATTTTGTTTGACTTGACTCTGTTTAAGCATCTTATCTTGATTCCTCCTCTATTGTAAAACAGATTGGCGATATGGGAACACTTGTCTTCTTGTTTGTGTCAGTTTGAACAAGAACAATCGGATGGATTTCACGGATGACTGACTTCAGGGTAAATTGTACTGCTTGTGTAGAGAGAAAGCAAGAACGGGAACCCTACCCGGAGGACCCATTTAATCTCTTCTACTTTCACTCCTTCATATGCATGTCAAATTGCGACGCTACCCACCCACCACCACACTTTTAGTTTGAGCCTGTGAAGGTACGCTTATTCCACGAAAATCTGCCTACTACACTTCTAAAGTCTTCACTAAAATGTCCACAAGCATTTCTCATCGTGCTCAGTACTTTAAATGATTCTTTTTAATCTTATCTCAACTTTCTAGACTTCCACTACTTAATAACTTTTCCAGGAGGAATACCGAATTTACTTTTTAACCATTGGTTGAAACAGAGATTATATTTGAGATGATACATTTTCATCAATTTCAGGAAGAACCCACCTTTCACTTCGTCATTAATTACCAAGTTAAAACTTTACTAGAACTCACTCAGTCATCCTTCCACAAGGCCACAAAAGACAGCTGCATGAACGATAGAAGAATACTATATACTCTTTCACGCATTATTATTTGACAAGGAAGCAATCTATTTTATCTCTTGAGTAGAAGAAGAACTGAATGAAGTATATATGCACAAGTTTGAAACAGTCTGAGGCAATTTCATCCTCGATGCCACTTCATGCTGGTATAAATTGAAGACCTATCTCTTTAAATAATCCATGACATTATCCTACATCCTACACTTCTCTACCCATACACTTTCGTTCGTGGCCCAACTCATAAAAATAAATAACTGGTGAGCAGAGTAAAAGTTTAAAAGATGTTTTTTAAATCCTCCATTAAATAAACTTTCATCTGTTTCCATCTTTAGTTCAACAAATCCAAAGACTAACTATTGAGCTCATCCGAGAAGAGTTTAAGAGGACAACCCACTTCACAGTAATACGAACAAGCTGGGAACTCGCATCCAATAATATGGTTTCTCCCAGCACGTAAAGTTTATTCATTGTATCGAAATAGTTGGTAAAACTTGTCCCATTCTATCAATCCATGTCGTCTTCAATTCCTCCGAATTGTTACACAATGATCATCATTTTCATTCCCAGAATGATCAAGAACGAAGAAAGACAGTCAGTGTCAGCTAGTGTCCTTTACCCCACCAAGGATCGAGTCGACTCTAATACCACGGGAGAGAAACGAAGATTGAGTCTTCCGTCTTTATTGAAGAGAGTGAAACAAGAAGTTTTCCAAGAGAAAGCAATACAATTTAATACTACGATGAGAACATGTTATTCTACTTCTAACTCGGGTGTTTTGTTACCCGGTATCCAAGAAAATGCCATGATTTGCTATTCGAGACGAGAGAAGGAGAAGGAAGACGAGAGTGTGTGAATGAAAGGTGTCTTTCTCCCCATCATCCTATTGTTCCTCGGGTTGATCAATACCATCTCAATAGGCCATTGGGACTCCCTTTCCCCTTTTTTCTTTAACTGCTTTCTCTATCCTCTCTCTCTCACGATGTCTCCTCGATGGATGGAGGGACTACCACCACGACCCACAACAGGACTTTTACCTTTTTATTTCAAACCCTTTTTAGAGGATAATACAAACAGGTTAAAAAGAAGAAAGACGATTCTACTGGTGGTGGTGTCATCTCCTTCCTTTTATATTCTTATATATCCTTCTTATCACAAATTGAAAAGTCAAACTATCACCGGAAGAAATTCTACACTTCTCTCTTCCTTCTCTCACTCAATACTAAAAAACTTCCTTCTCAAACAAATTTTCCATTCGCCTGTTCCTAAACCCGAGTGTATCAGCTCACACTGGAGATATTAGAATTTTGTGCTACACTCACACTTAAATTAAACCATCTCATATTCCCTTGTAGTGCTAAACACTCTCTCGTATGCAACAAAACCTCCAACTTTTGAGAGAATAAGTGGATCAAAATAAAACTAAGTTGTTGCGCATTATCATAAAAAGAAAAGACAATGAAAAAGTTTTATTTCAATAAGATAAGTGCACACTCCCATGAAAATTGATCCGTTCTGTCGCGAGGGGTATCATCGATGTCAACAACACTAACCAAAAAGTATTTCAACTCTTTAAGCAAAATGTTGTGGGCCTCTTGCTTATTGAAATCTAATTTTCTCGCATGAGTAATGGCTTTTAAATGTGGTGAAACGATTTTACATGACACCTTTCTCTTCTCCTTCAACACGAATGTGGTGTGTAAAAGTGCTGGCCTAATTTTTCCTTATTCAATATTGACACGTTGCCTTTCTACCATTTCGTAAATTCAATAGTCTCTTGTCTTGTCAATAAAAAAGCGTTTAATTTTTTAAAAGCTCCATTAAGCTGCTCATAACAATTTAACGTTGGGGAACATCACTTAATAAAATGAGAGTGAAGGATACTTTAACCTCGGAAATGTATCAGACAGTATTAGCTGAACAATAAGTGAGAATAATGTTTAAAGTACTATTCGAAGCGCGTAGTAGGGAAACATAGGCTTCTACAATAGATCGGGAACACATGTTTGTCCAGCATATAATATTTGATTTCAGGACACAATACACACAGTTCCCGAGGTGTGAGACAGGAAGTGAAAGAAGGAAGTTGTTTATTCTCTTCCTCTCATGAGAGTTGTTAGTCAACACTACCACCTTCAAATCCAAAGAGCTACAATCAACCTGAACACAAAACTGCAATCCTGACTCAACACCAAAACCTATTCTCTTTGATCAATCAACATCATAAAGGGTAGAAAGTGACGTGGTGAAAGCGGTCCACATGGGAAGGTTGTACAAAACCATCCATACATGAAGTGTATGTAAGACGAGAGTGTATGGGTTCCCTTCATCACAGGACACACAGGAGAAACTTCCAATCTACCCGCACATACACATACCACCGACCGTTGTTCATCATCTCGCCTTTTGTCACAACTACCCGTTTCTGGGAACATTTGTCATCTCATCTCTCCCCTTCTTCACTCACACTCCGATTACACAACTACTTACTTGACATTGACAACCGGAACAAATATCCTCATCTCTCTCTCTAATCTCCTGACATCACCACCAACATTCCCAAAGTAAAACCACTTGACATGTAAATAACTACTTGAAAAGTTTGAATGAAATCAAAACTTGTGGACATTTCCAATCTCCTTTCTTGTCACAGTCTCCTTACACAATCTGTCAAAGTGTCATCAGCAGACTCTTATGAAGTACACGAACAAAGTCATACGGTTTGTTAAGACTTAACCAACTCCCAGAATCGCACTCATCAACATGGCAGCCCACACAACTTTTAAATCTCAAAGTGTCAATCTTTTGCTCTTTTGAGCATGAAACAAAATCTAATTACTTTCGGTTTCTCTCTC
>JAQGAB010001610.1:0-15424 GCA_034696565.1 Isotomurus graminis
CGAGAGTACTTCGTGAACCTGTTGATCTTTTGCCCTTAACCCGGAAACCCGCAGAAGAATATTCCGCATTGCGACACTCCACCACACCACACCACCAGTGTGGCCTTCATAAACCTCTACGGCATCACTTAATATGATTCAGGTGTCGCCCTCACGTCAAACTGCATGCACAGATTCATATGGGGTTGGGCTGTCATTCATCATCTCTGCTGCTGCTGCTGCATCTGCTTCTGGAATGATGAATTGGTGGAGGCATCGAGTAGAAATAGGAGAGTCAGTGGTGGTGTTGGTGGTGGTGGGAGAGGGAGGGATCCTCTCGTCTGCTTTTTCTGTTGTTGTTGAAGAATATTAACCGTCCTATTAAACTGACACATAAATGATCTTGGTTAAGTAGTTATTTGTTGAGGGAACAGCCGGTTGTGATGATTCTGTCCAAACACCACCACCACCGAGTTGTAGTTAATCTTAATCTGTGATAAAAGTCCGGAAGTTTTGTAAGAAATGGACGACTCAGTGTTGGAGGAGTTGCGTGAGGATAACCACCGACTGACGTTGCGGTTGGACCAGGTGCGTCAGTCGTTGAACGGGGAGTTGGAGTACGTGAGGGAGGAGTTGGCGCTCAAGGAACGGGAACACAAGGACGTCCTCGAGAGACTCGCCCAGGACGCCAAGAACAGGGAAAACGAACTCCAGGAGAGGGTCAGTTGTTAACTAATTAACTTAATCTTCAGGTCAAGTCAAACGTCCTTGTTGTCTCCCCAGATAAGCGAGTTGAACTCTGACCTAGCGGGGAGTAGGGAGGACGTGGAAAAGTTGAAGGAGCAGGTAGAGACGGTGAAGACGAATTACGATGCGTTAAAGTCTCGGAACAACGACCCGTATGCGCACAGGAGGTCGAACAACCTGTCGTTTACGATAGACCACTACGAGGCGCTGAAGGACACGTTGGAAGGGAGGGAGGGTGACTTGGCGAAGGCGAAGGAGCAGATTTCGAGTTTAAGTGAGCGACTGAGGGAGTACAGCGAGATTGTGGAGGCGGACAGAAGTCGCATCGCGGAGATGACCGAGGACAACGAGACGAAGCAAAACACAATCGTGGAGCTCCAGGAACGCGTGAGGCAGATGGAAATGGAGAGAAACGAATACATTCAGATGCAACAGCAACGACAACTTGACGCTGCTGCTGGGGGCGATGGGAGTGGTGGAGCTGGTGGAGGGGGAGGGGGGAGCAGTTCTAAGGAGACCAGGGGGAACTCACTCTTCTCAGAAGTCGAGGAGAGGAGGGTCAAAGGTTGGTGGTGTGATCAACACATTATTGCCGTCACCACCGGGACTTGAGGAAGTTGAGTCATGTTGTTGTCTCGTTAATTGCAGTTGAGGACGAGTTGCGTCGGTTGCGTGAGAGGAACGCGCTGCTTCTGCAGGAGAATTTGGAGTTGCAGGCGACGATAGAGACTGGGGACCGTCGGCATTCCGCAGTGTCGAATCAGCTCCAGATACTTACCCTCTCTGAACAGCAGATGATTAAGGAACTCAAGAAATTCAAGTCAGAGGGACTCAGCCTCTTTGATGTAAACATACCTACCCTAATAGATTTATTGCCTGATTGTTCCTCTGTCTGACTGTTTGATTGGCTCTCTTTAGAATTACGGGCTGAGGTTGGAGAAGCTCCGTGGTGAGTACCTGTCGAGGTTGACGCAGTACCGGGACGGGAATATCCTGAATAGCGACTTGGAGGAGGTGACGACACAGCGGGACGACCTGCTTAAGGCGAACATGAATCTGGACCGGGAGATCTTCAACCTCAAAAAGGAACTGAGGTACACGCAGCACATGAAGACCGAGTGCGAAACCCACCTCAAAATTCTCAGAATCAAAATGAACGACGCCGCCGAAAAAAAAGCAGCCGCTGCCGCTTCCTCACCCAACAAAAAACTTACCAAGTCCGCCGCCGCACAAAACCACTCCTCCGACAAAAAGAGAAGTGGTACGAATCCACATCACCAAACGGACATACATACGTATCATCTAATCAATCTTTGTTTTCAGGCTCGCCAATGTCGGAGGTGTCATCGTCTGTAGGATCACCCGGTGGTGGTCACCTTAATAACGGAGTAACGACAGGAGAAGACACCGTCACCAACAAATCAGTTGCAGCAAGTTCGTCGTCGTCGTCTTCGTCTTCAACTCCGATGAGGGTGGGACACCAAAAGCAGCAGCAGCAGCAGCCGACGAAAAAGACCAACAACAAGACGGAGGAGATGGGTGATTGTCAGCAGCAATAAATAACCCGACGATGAGCGTGTTAACTTAAGTGATCGTGAATAAAAGTGTGTTTGTAAATTTAAAAACGCGTGAGTTTATTTTTATCGGGGGCAAGTGAGGCACCACACCGCGAGGAGCGAAATAAAAAAGACTTAAAATAAAACACCTCTGCTTTACTTTTTGTTGAACCTGCGCTTAATGAGTTCTATTTGCGTGGAGAGCTGGGGAGGGAGATCAGTTCCTATGTTGTCCGAGAAATACTTGTCTATTGCTTCCGTCTCCTTAATCCAAAAGTCCTTTTCCAACCCAAACAACTTTTTCCACTCGACCTTCTCGAGACCCTCCGTGTTGAACGACGACTGCTCCGGGATCAACCCAATCGGAGTCTCCACCGCTGAATTACTCTCCCCGTCAACCCGACGCAAGATCCAGTCCAACACTCGCACGTTGTCTCCAAACCCAGGCCACAAGAATTGACCCTACACACACAAACACATCAGTTAAGCATTATCCAGTGTAATACAGCAGATTAAGTAGAAGAAGAACTCGTACGGTCTCGTCCTTTCGGAACCAGTTGACGTGGAATATCTTGGGGAGTCGGTAGTGCTTTCCCTTAAAGCTGAGCCAATGGTTAAAGTACTCGCCCATGTTGTACCCGACGAAAGGACGCATGGCGAAGGGGTCGTGCATGACCATCTTCCCTTTGAACTCTGCTGCCGCTGTTGCCTCTGACCTCATCGACGCTCCCATGTACACCCCGTGGTCCCAATCAAACGCCTCGTAAACCAATGGGACTCCTTCCGGGCGCCGCCCTCCAAACAAAATCGCAGAGATCGGAACTCCCTCCGGGTTCTCCCAATCGCTGTCCTGCAACAAGTCAAACACACTCGGTCAATACTGGAATACTGGATACTGGCTGCTTATTGATTAAGTACTCACGAGTATGGGACACTGGGTAGCGGGAGAGCAGAACCTCGAGTTCGGATGGGCAGCTGGGGTCTTCATGTCTGGAGTCCAGTTTTCGATTCCAGTCCAGCTGGTGATCGAAGTCTTTGGCAGAGGCATTCCCTCCCAGTACACCCCACCGTCGCTGGTACTAGCGACGTTAGTGAACACGGTATCCTTGAAGATGGTGGCCATTGCGACGGGGTTGGTCTTCTCACTCGTCCCTGGGGCCACACCGAAGAACCCGTTCTCCGGATTGATAGCGTGGAGCATCCCAGTCTTCTTATTGAACCGCATCCATGCAATGTCATCCCCCACGCACTCCACCTTCCACCCCGGTAACTTGGGAGTCATCATCGCCAGGTTGGTTTTGCCACAAGCCGAGGGGAAAGCTGCTGCAATGTACTTCTTGACCCCCTCCGGATTGGTAATGCCCAGGATAAGCATGTGCTCCGCCAACCACCCCTCCTTCTTTGCCAGGTACGACCCGAGTCTCAGCGCCAGACATTTCTTCCCCAGGAGCGAGTTGCCCCCGTACCCAGACCCATACGAGATTATCTCACTCGTCTCCGGCTTGTGACTTATCATCGTCGCCTCTGGATTGCAAGGCCATGGCACGTCACTCACACCCGCCTCCAGTGGACGACCAACCGAGTGAAGACATCTTTAACACACACCGTCGTCATCATCAAGTTAATAATTGCGCAACCACTTGCACATCACCAGACACACACACACACATCTTAATCTTAATTATACTCACTTGACAAACTCCAAGTCATGGTTATCAGTGAGCAGTTGCAGGACATCGGACCCCATGCGGGTCATGACCCTCATACTTGCAGCCACATACGGAGAATCCGTCAACTGGATTCCAATCTTGCTCAACCCAGACCCAACCGGACCCATCGAAAACGGGATCACGTACATCGTTCGACCTATTTAACAAAAACCAATTGCATCATCCGCACTTGTCGTCCTCACATGACGACGAGACTCTTCTTGACTTAATCCCTCAATAACATCAACAACATTAACACATACCCTTCATCGTATTGGGAAACCTCTTCATGATTTCTTTGTCGAGCTGCTTCGTGTGGATCCAATTGGGAAGCGCTCCCTCGTGTGGCGCCCTTCCTCCGGGAATCACATCCTCGCGGTGCTCAGTGCTTATCACCGTTCGAGACTCAACACGCGCCACGTCCTTCGGGTCAGTTCGCACCAGCCAACTGTACATGAAAAACAAACATCTTGTTAAGCATTTGCTTGTTTTCTTAGGTGAGTCCCGTCTCAAGATGCCCCACTACCACCATCAACAACAACAACATCACAAGACTGGTGAATGGAATGTGCTGTACTACTACGTGTGACCTAACAACGTCCTTCAGAGTTGCTCAAAGTGATGCTAATGATCGACGATGTGTGTATGAATATGAATATTTTTGGCAGAGGTGGTCGTGTGGGTCTAGTGCAACTCAGGATTCGCCAATAATCTCGAAATTTTATTTCTGACTTTCGTGCTGGACGGAAGCCAGCCGAGGTGTGGTGACCCTCCTCCTCCCTCCTCACCTCAAAAAACTATTCAAAGACGCTTAAGCTTAAGATTAGTAAACAACGCAATAACAATACACACACGTAATGAGTAAACAATATTCAATACATTCCAACTAACTCGCTCTGACGCACGCAAAACTTAAGCCACGAGTAAACGTGTGCCGTGGCATGTATGCATTCATTAACATCCCCCCCACCACCTTGACCACATTCAATATTTTGTAAGGTGAAACACACTCGTGGCTTAATTAAGTAAGGCAAACCTACAATCCAAAAAACCCTGCGGACTTTTTGTGTGAATGTCAATAGTTCGTCAGCCTCCTACTTTACGCGTTGCTTGTGACCAGTTTTTTGCGCAATATTGAGAACAAGTCCAGCAAACCTGTGATTCAAGTAGTATTAATATTGCATACCAAACTACCACTTGATATATGCGTGTGCTTAAGCGTCAACCACATGAGATGTATGAGATTTATCACGAGAGTCTCCCACTGACACAATTCCCTCGTGTGTGAGTTGGATTGATCTTGACAGTGCGCTCGAGTTCGAGACCGCACCCATTCAAGCAAATAAGGCACTGACGGTGGTGGTGGATGCAAATGCGGTTATCGACACACAAGGCAGATTAGCCAACAGATTAATTTGGATAATTGTGTGTGAGCAAACTCCAATGTCCGCATACTCAAGGTTAACTCTTAGGGACTCGAAACGCGTGTGTACAACATTTCCCTCATTCCTCGCAGTGCCTACTTAAGTACTACGTAGGTAGTTGGCCTACATAAGACTGCCTTAACATGTAATATGCATAACAAAGAGTCTTATTACCAGTTGTCGTATTTGGGAAGGGGGCTGGCCGTGCCCTGCTGGACCATAAGGTTCAAAATATTCTCATTCTCCGCCTTTGTTCCATCGCAGACGTGGATTTGTGACGGACCACACAGTCTCACTGCCTCTTCAATGAACTCTGACACCTGAAACAACCACCACCACCACCATAAGTACCTCTAACATGTATATGACGCTTGTATGAACATACCTTCTTGGGTAGAACAGGGTAGGTGGCAGCGTCGTTGACCTGAGGTCGGGGTTGACTGTGGAACAGGGCAGCCCTGGCGAACCGGGGCAGAAGAACGGTGGCGACGTTGTTCCTTTTCAGCAGATGCATCGTACTCGTAGTCCCATTAACTTATTCCTCCGATGATTAACCCGTGGGTGTGAGTGACAGACTGGCTTCTTCAAATCCACTCGTACTTAATATACAAGTTCCAGCGTGTGTGTCTCTCTACTGTAGTTTTCCAAACTGCTTTAAATAAACGAGATGCTTTACCTGATCTCTCCGCATAATAGAAGAAGAAGAGACTCTCCTCCGTTACTTATATACACTCAACCACCACCACCACCACCACTAGGGATATTAACAGATGACGAAAAGATGATGATGACATGATGAAACTAGCCCAACCTGTTTTTCCAACCAATCACAATTTTCCTTGGTTTACCAAACGGAATTTTACCAGATAACCAGCAGCAGCAGCTCACAAACACACCACACACACGATGATGGTGATACACGATGGAGGTTTACCTGCAAGAAACTCGATGCAACTTATACGTCTACGTGGAAAGAAGGTGTTTGTTACTCACCTAAGAACACTCCACAATGTTCTCGCATATAAAAAAGCATTGCACAAGCACCGAGTCCAGTGGGGAAACATGAAAGAAGGAGATCTCCATTTCCATATGATCCACCACCACCACCACCACTAGAAACAGCAGGAGTATCAGCAGTACGTCTACGTGACAAAACGCACATGGGATGACTTAAAGCAGACAAGCAAAGGGCCACGTTTACATATTATTTTTAGTCCTTTTATATACATTAAGTGAAAGGGACTCGTGTCTAGCTTAAACTAGTCTGGTGCATTTATGAAGGAGCATTATTATTGGCGGAGCAGCTGTGGAGCAGTTGGAGACGATTTGTTGTCTAGTCTTCTATTTTAAGTCCTCAGGAGAGGATGTCTGAGGATGAGGATAGTTTGTGGAACTACTTGTTGGTTCAGTTGGGGACGGTGGTCATCGCAGTCACCACCGTCCTCCTCTTTGTTGCCTTCGGTAAGGAAATTTTCTTAAATAATTACACGCGAACTTTACCCACTGCGCAACATTTCCCTGTTGATATTATTAAGAAGTAGTTTGTTGACATCATCTCTTCCCACATGATGACCATGTTTGTTTGTGGATGATGTGCGGAAAGTCTCGCAAAAATCATTTAAATTACTTCTTGCGAATCAATAGTCAATAGTGTGTGTGGTGGTGGTGGACTCCGGACCATATGACGAACTCCTGTGTCCAAAAGTCCAGTTTAGGACTGATGAAAGAATGAATTATTGGGTCCGGAAGTCCACCACCACCACCACCATCGTTATCTCTTTTACTAGAACACACGTCATCAATAAGATTTAATGAGAACATGTGATTATTTAATTCCAGGGTGGTGGGTGGTGTGGAAATGCTTCCTGTCGAGATTCAAGTTTGTCCGAGAGTTGCTAGCAGGAGACAATAACAACGGGGGAAGTTCTCAACAAAAGACTTCTTCTCCAGCAGCAGCGCCTTCAGCGACGTCTTCACACCAACCGCCACGACGGGCAAGAAAACGACTCCTCGAATGATTGTGGAAAGCACCGTGTTTTATTATTACTTTTGATGAGAGTTACACTTAATTCAGCTGCAGCAGCACCGACGACGACGACGACGACGTTCCGGGATCACAATAGTAGAGTATATCACTGTCTATGTAAATGTAAAAGAAAGGTTAAGTGGGCGGAGGAGCGGCGGAGTTCTGCCACTCGTCGCCCATCCAGAGGGACTGGAGAAAGTCCATCTCCTGACTCAGCTCCGTACTCAGCTGCCTCGGACTCTTGGAGGAGTAACTCTTGTAAATAAACTTTGTATTCTTGTGAGACCGCAGCGACTGCAACTTCACCCCCAACTGCTCGTGGTACGTACTGTCCCACAGCACCTCCGTCACCAACATGTTCCCTTCGTTCATCTCACAGGCCGTCACGCTCCGACCGCCGTACACCACTGACCGCATCTAAACACATATAAGCATAGTCAATGGACATTTAAGGTCATATGTAGTGGTGTGGTCGTCATACGATGGTGGAGTTAAGTTGAGACTCGTTGAGGCAGGAGATGCCCTCGGGAGGCTGTCCGAGGGAGAGACACTTCTGGAGGGAGAAGGTGGCCTTGTCGGTGGCGTAGACGAGATCAAAGAGCCCCAGCAGGAGGAATCCGAACCCACCCACCCTCCCTCCGTTCACCGAAGCCACCAGCAGCTTCTTGCTCTTCACGAGCGACGTCACCAGCGACTTGAGGAAGTGGATTCGTTGGTGAACCGCCACCTTCCGTTTCGTGAGATCCGAATGAATGAGTTCCTTGTAGTCGAGACCATCGCAGAACACCCGGTCACTCGAACTCTTCAGCACCAACACGCTTATCTCATCCCGACTCTCGTAGTCCTCCACCTTCCGCGTCAGGTCACGAAGGTCCTACGCAAACACAATTAACACTTGCCAGTCTCAACTTCCCCAATCTCTCTCCTTACCTGGTTAGCTAGTGTGCAGGTGTGAGTCTGATAAGCAAGAGTGATGAACCCGACATGGTCCCTTGTAGAAGTGGCAAGTAGGGGGACAAGTTTACTTGGTCTGGAGGACGCTGCAGCAGCAGCAGCCACGCCCATCACCGGAGTACTGTTGTTGTTGGCACTACTACCACCACCACCACTACTGCTACCGCTGCTACTGCTGCTACTGCTGTTGCTGGATGTGGAGGAACAAGACCCGTTTCCTTTAGAAGTACTGTTCCCACCCGCCCCACTGGAAGGAGTGGTTGTCCCATTAGTCATCTTGTGTTTAACGACATGATGTCCCAGTAGACTCAAGCTCTTCTTAATGATCTTCTTTGACTTGATCTTGTTGCTGTTGTTGGGGGATGTTGCTGCTGCTGCTGATGGGTCTGGTTGTTGGAGCGACTTGGTGGAGGTGACTTTGCGAATGCCTTTGTTCCTCGTGACGATCCTCCCGAGCTTCTTGTTCTTGTTGAGTAGTTTGATTCCACTGAGAAGGTTGCGGGTGCCTTCGTCGCCGAGGAGTCTGTCCAACTCGGTTCGTATCATCCTCCGTCGTTTACTCTCCATCTTTACAATTAACTAACTATGCCTCCGTTATTTGTACTTGGCGGTGTGTGTGGAACTTAATCAATACATCTAACCACTCTCTCTCTCTCGTCGTCGTCGGGTCTTCCTATAAACTTCTCTGTGTTCCCAAAGTCTGCTGGAACTCTCCTCGCACGAAGAACCGCCACCACCACCACCAACCTACTATAATACAATATGCATAGCGTACTCTTCTTCTCTGTCCTGGAATGGAACTACACCACCACCACTACCAGCCGTTACGTCAGAAGGACAATAGAACAAAGACCTATACACACTGGTCTCAAGGTCTATAGCATCTCTTCCACAACCACCACCACCACCACTAAAGTGTGTCTAATAGATCCGAGCTGAGATTTCGCACTCCATGCAAAAAATATTACACAACTCCACAACTTCAGACGATGAACAGGACTACTGGTAGTCGCGTTAAGTTGTAGTGGGACAACTGGGACGACGCATGTGGTATGAAAATGAAGTGGACAAATAGTGTTTCGTATTAAAGATAGCATAGCCGACGGATATTTTTATTATTTGGCATACGTAAAGAGTCGATGAAGTTGGCCCCCATGGAATATAAGGACAGTAACAAATAAAAGTGTAGCAGACTATTCTGATGAGTTGCACCCGACGACGACGACGACACACGTCACCACGACGTCCACCACGACGATTACGGACAACTAGCGGCCACCCGCCTCGGAGTACGTCGAAGGACCCTCGAGGCTGCACACCGAGTCTTCGATATCGTCGTGCGCGTACCCCCGGAATGAACGACCCCCGCCACCACCACCACCACCACCCCCACCAGGGTGGTAGTGACCTGATGATGACTGCAGCTCCCGTGCCTGCTGCTGACGGCGAAGCGCCTGAAAGAGACACACACGCACTTGTTAAATAGAGAGGGAGTGGGTGGGAATGGTGAGACTGACTGACCTTATCCCTGGATCCCTTTTTCTGGGAGAATGAAAAGAGAACAAATGTTGTTAGGACACATGAAAGTTAACTTTGTTGGTAGAGTTGGTTTACTTGTAGCGAGAATCTTCTGTGCGTCGGCTTCCGACCCCCACGACGCTTCGAAATGTGGGGGTTGTCTTTCCGCATCGTCTTGTTCCGCAAAAGCTCCAACTGAGTGTACACCCGCTTCAGCTCAACCTACCCACACCCACACACACACATTAAGTCTCATCCTGCCTCCTCCTCAACCGTCTCGTCCCACTACAAACTAAACCCACTCTAATGTCTTGCGGATCCATGTCAGCAATGTTGATGTCTGCAAAGTCGAGGTCCCCATTGTTGATGGCCGCTTCCAAAGCCTTCCTACCCGCCCCAATCCCGCTACCCGTTGTGTCCCCGCGTCGCAACTGACGCTTACGCTTCTCCTCACGAATGTAGTACAACTACAGTCACAATAATATACTCAGGTTTACACATTAAGGCTCCAGATAGGTCATATATTCTTCATCATCACCACTGACCTTGGGTACGACGACGATGAGGATGATGACGGTGGTGGTCAATTGGCACCGAACAAAGTGAAGAATCATTAGGAACACTTCGTCCTCATCGTCCACAAAGAGATATCGACTCTCACGTATTATGATCCCAATCACGTTCGTCGTTGCCTGCAAAACCACCACCACACACACTTAGGGACTTAATCACCGACACTTATCATCGTTTTAATAAACCCAACTAACCTCGATGAGAAGAGCGGCGGTGTAAAAGTACCTGAAAGGTGATACGGGTGCGCGTCGGAGGTGCCAGGCCATGTTAAGGCCCACACAGAGGAACAGCACTTCACCTGTTGTGCACACCGTAAATCATCCTTAATGACTCTTCCCAAATGATGATGAGGAGTCGTAAAGAGTTTTATGACTTAGTGTGTGTGCTTACCCATTTCAGTAACACGATGCCACCACGTGATAGGGCAGTAGAGGTGGTCGTAGAACTCCTCCCCCTCCTCCGAGTAATACTTGTTGGTCACCGTCCAGCTCGTCATGTAAAACACAACCACACACGTCATCGTGCACAAGTAACGCAGAATGTCCTTCTCACGCACCACCCAACGGTGCGCCTTCCGCGTTCGAAACTCAACCAGAGATCTACACAACACACACACATTAAGTCAACTAGGTCATCATAATCTCCAGTTGGAAAGTCTCTACCTGTAAATCTTGAGAATGATTCCGCCGTAGAGGAGAGTGAACCCGATTTCGCGTGTCCAGGGTTCGATGAGACAAAGCATTGGCGTGTTGGTTGGGATCTCAATTTTGAGGATGACGGAGGTGTAGAGGAGGATGGAGCCGAAGAGGATGGACTCTGTGATGGGCCACATTGCGACGTTCATGACCTTCGTCTTCCTCAGCCAGTAGACAACCATCGAGAGGATCACGCAGACCACAATGCACACGATCTGAATCCACTCCAGGATCTTCCGCAGCAACCACGTCCGACTGCAATCCTCCTCACACAGACACGCGTACCCTTCTGCCCCGTCTTCCTCCTCCACGCACTACACACACACAATACATTAGATATACCTGAAGGTACTCTTTTGTGTGGAAGTCTCACCTTGGCGTTGGGGGCACAGAGGTGGCCAAAGGGACTCCGGAGGGGGTGGCGTCTCTCCTCGCAGACCCTGGGGAGGATTTTGGGGTAGGACGAGAATGTAAGTGAGAGGATTTCAGCTTCGTCACTACTTTGGACCCCATCGTCTTCCTCCTCCTTCTCCCCCCCTCCTTCGCCCCCCTCATCATCCCCCTCGTCCTTTCTTCGCCTGCAACAACAATAAGACACTCTGTTGAAGACACACTACTGCTGGAGGAATTGCTAGGAGAGTGAGTCTGACCGTCTGATGGCGACGTGGAACACGGGTGCCTGTTTGTTGTCAGCATTGGTGACGAAGGACCTGTCCCAATGAACGGGAGGAAGATGATTGTGGTGGTGGTGGTGGTTGTAGGTGATGTTGTGTGTTTTGAATGGATGGTGGTGGTTGGAGAAGCAGGTGGTGGGGGGTGCGCCGGGGTTGTGTAGGTTGGTTTGGCAGTGGGAGAGGTCGACCAGCCTGGCCTTGAGTATTTCGCAGAGTGTGCATTGGGGGGAGGAAGGAGTGCGGAAGAGGGTGTCAAAGGTCTGGAGGGTGCAGGTGAGGTCAAGCGCGGAGGAGGGGGAGGGGATGATGACCAGGAGGATGAGGAGGACGGCCGTGGTGGTGGTGGTGGACATGGTTGGTGGTGGCGGTCAGGCCTCACACTGATATGATGATCCTTCTTCAAAGATGGATGGTACTCCACAGACTTACTGTTTTCATACATGCGTCCAACACTACACCACACACAAGCTTTGTTGGAAGTCGGGTAGCCTCGGAGGAGCACACAGCACAGCTCCCACCACCACCACCACCACCAACACATACATTCCTCCGATATCACTGATTTGACACCGACCAGAACCAAAAGTCCGTCTCAATCTACCCCACCACCACTACCAATCTTCATCGCCACCGGAAATGAGCCGTTAATATCCTCGACACATCTCGGAAACTGTCAAACAACAACCGAGAGACTCTCAAGAAGACGGGCTTAATAAAAGTAGGACGGATGGAGAAGATGCTTAAGTGGGAGAATAAACGGGTGGGCGGCGAGGAGACGGGTGGATTATTGCAGACGGGTAATCGTCGACAAACTTGCTTTTAATATGATTAGACAACAACAACATTATTATGGCTAATGTCTCTAAGTGTAAATGTAACAGAGTAGTAATACTGTGGAGATTCCTAATTAAGTGTATTTTATGGCAACACGAGAGATTAACTCCTCCTTAAGCAGAGACCAGTTGTTGTTCTTCTTCTGCTGGAGGAGGAGGTGTGTGGAGGAGATTAAGGGACTTTGAGGAGAGAACGCTAAGAGAGAAAGCCCTAAGGAAGCACCTCAACCAAACGCACTCGCACGCAACTCACGCACACAACGTACGCATCCACCACCACGCGTCCTCTTTGTTATTACTCTAGTCACTAACCATGGTTTTGTTTTTTATAGTTTTTTCTTGAGCGGGTTCACAAGGGTTTCTTCTCTGATGAGTACTTTTGGGAGAATTTAAGAGTAAATTGTTATGACCTCACGACCTCCCCCACGAACCATAAGCGTCCGGTCCAGTCCCTCCGTCAACACCTCCAGAAACTCCATGTCTACACAACACATACATACACATGTGGGTCACTGGGTCAGAACAATCTACACTATATACACTTACAGTTGGCCTCGAACTCGGGTGCAGTGGACTTGGGCGGCGAGGGGAGGTTTATAATGACTAGCTTCGCGTCATGAGACTTTGTCACAATCACCTCATTCAGCTTCACCGCCGTATGCATCCTCCTCACGTTGTCTTCGTCTCTACTCACACACACACAATCAGCGTCAGTCAGTACACCACGGAAGACATTAATTATGGTCATCTTACGGCTTAATGTCCAGAAGTTTCTTCATGTTGTTTTTGGTAGGCGTCGTCTTGTCTTGAGGTGGCGGCGGTGGGGGTTCCTCGTCTCCTCCTCCCTCCTGCTCCTCCCCTTCGTCTTCCTCGACCGCTTCTGCGTCGTCCTCAATCTCGGGCACATCGTCCATGTCTATGAGAGTCACACAACACACACACGCTCAACTAACCACCACCCACAATGGACCCAATAAATCCAATAAAGGAATCGTATGGAATGTACCATTATTGCCGACGTTGAACCTGACGGTATTCTTTTGCTTCTGGTCGGGCTCGTGGTGGTGGCTGTCCACAATCGCCTGCACCAAAGGCAGCTTCTCCTCCACACTCGGGTCGATCAAGGAATCCACCTGGAATTATTGACACACAGGTGAGGAGACGGAAGGAATGAATATCGAGGAATGTGTGTGTACCATGGATCTCCTTCTCTTCTTGGTGAGGTTGAGTTCCTTGAGCATCTGGTTCCGTTGCTCCATCAGCAGCGTCCGCTCGTAGGTGTACGCCGAAATGTCACTGTTCATCTGAAACACAATCACCACCCATGCCATCAGTGTCAGCAGTGGGTATGTGTGGAATGCAATAAACTAGAAATATTTGTACCATCTCGACCACCTCCACCTCCGCGTCGATCCTGAGAGCGTAGAGGAAGCTCTTGAGGTCCTTCTTCATCTGGATGGAGTTGTCTTCCATTTGAGCTACCGTGAATATTCGCATCTTGCACCCCTTCCACGTCCGGTGCTGCTTCAACAAGAACGGAAGCAGCATCAACAGACCCCCGTCGTGAACTATCCACCTACACACACACACATATCCACTTAATGTCTGTACTGCAATTTAGCTGCTTAAGGGCCCCCCAAGGACTTACCAGACGTCAATGTTCCCTGAGACGCGGTCGAGTGAGTCGGGAAAGAACTGCGTTCCCTTCGGGACGAGTAGGGCCATTTTGGCAGCGGCCACGGACCTGACGGCCCTAATGAACACGCGCTCGTCTGCCTTCTGGCGCCACCCGTTAGGCCAGCCTATCATGACGGTGTTGGGCTTGAGGCCCCCGAGGCCGGCGCTCTGGATGAGGCAGTTGATGCCGATGGAGACGTCGGGGCAGACGAGGACGTCCACGAATCCCTTCACCTTCTCCTCGTCGATGAGTTTGCGGAGTGCCTGTCTCCCTGCGGCCGCCTCGCTCACGTTCCGCTGGTGTTCCCCCTCGATGACACTCACCCCGATGGTCAGCCCCTTCCCGGCCTTCAGCTGCGACGCCAGACTAAACAACTTGCGCTGCTTCGGCGTCAGGTCTTCGTTCAGCTTCACCAGAATCAGAATCTGCGGACGCCAGTTCTTTGTGTGCGGAGGCCCCTCCTCCAGCCGCAGCAGACTGAACCGCGCGGCAGACAGCGCCAGGCCCCGGATCCCGTCTCCCCACTCCTTCTCCGCACCTCGGAACTCAATGTACTTGTAGATGCAGGTGGCGATCCCCATGGCCAGGAGGGCGTAGTACCACGACGTCATGAACATCACGGTGATGCACAGGGTCAGCCCAAGGAAACTCAGAGCCCAGTGGTAGTACTTGAACCTCGGGCGCCAGTTCGGAGTCCGCAGCAACGTCTGCACCGCACACGCCAGGTTCACAAACCCGTAGCACATCAGGAAAAACATGGACAGCAACGGAGCCAAGTAGTCCACGTTCCCCAACAACACACCACACTCACAAATGCCTACACACACACACATCACAGCGTCAATAAAACTGTCACTTAATCATGAGTTATGATGGTGCTCTCTACTCTAATTACTAAGGAGAAACGCACACAGAGTGAGGACAAGTGCCCGGGTGGGTTCCCCTCGCGAGCTGGAGACGCAGAAGGGCTGGAGGACGGGGATGATGCCGTCCCTTGCAATCGCCTGCAGAAGCCGAGGAGCCCCCGTCAAACTCTGCAGACCCGCACCGATCGTCGA
>JAQGAB010001611.1:0-15421 GCA_034696565.1 Isotomurus graminis
ATGCGGCATTTCTGCTCACTCATTTCCATCAGTCAAAGTTCATGAGTCACACATCATTCCGCAGTTAAATTTCAGTGTAATATTTTGTTAAAACCACCTGCATTTTATTTTTATTGTTTCTTAAATGGCAGCATCAGCGTCTGATGAGTCTGGAGAGGTTTGGTGGGTCCCGTTGGAATCAAATCCGGAGGTAAAACAACAATCAAACAATTCTGTGAAGCTGTCTATTAATATTGTTAATCTATTTTGAATGTAGAATATAATTTTTTGTGTGTTTTAATATTGAAATCCGTATTGTTGTTTTCAGGTGATGACCAAGTACAGTCGACAGTTGGGAGCGTCTGCGGGGGAATGGGTGGATGTGTTTGCATTGGACGACGACTCTTTGGGAATGGTTCCTCAACCGGTCCTTGCCGTTGTTCTTTTGTTCCCCATTTCCGAGAGTGTGAGGGATTTTAATAACTTACATAAATAGGAATGTTACTATGATTGTGTGCATTTGGTGTACTTGTAGTATGATGCGTTCTGCAAAGAACAAGATGAAAAAGTTCAGGAAAATGAGTCTGTAGCGCCCAAAGATCTGATATACGTGAAGCAGGTATGTAAGAGTTTAAGAAAATGGTACGCGAAGGTACCAATGTGAGAATAACTTAAATCTTATTTAGTTCATTCACAATGCGTGTGGAACCATCGGCGTGATGCATGCATTGGTGAACAACGCTGAGCAGTAAGTAAATGGGTCTATTAGATTATGAACATTCCGTTTGTGTCCCATGTTATGTCTGAAGGGAGAATAATGAACTGCTTGATTATGGAAATAGAGTGAAATTGCAAGAAGGAAGTATGCTGCAGAAGTTCTTGGAGACAACGAAAGGTATGGACGCTGAAGAACGGGGAAAGAAACTTATGGGCTTCAACGATATTGCGACTGCTCATGAAGAAGTGGCTGCAGAAGGACAAACTGCTCCTCCAAGTCAGGACGATCGACTGGTGACCCACTTTGTGGCGTTTGTGCATAAGGACGGTCATTTGTATGAGATGGATGGACGGCGGAAACGAGTGGATCCAATTAATCATGGACCAACTACGGCTGATAATTTGTTGAAGGTGGGTGTGTCTTTGAGACTGAGATTATCATGTAGTTGCATTACGGGTTGATAATTAAGTGATTGTTTTTTTATGATTAGGATGCAGCGAAAGTGTGCCGTGCTCGTATGGAACGCGACCCGAATGAATATCGCTTTACTGTCGTGGCTCTTACTACGGGCAGTTTCTCCTAAAACTCTCTTAAGTCTGATGGCAAGAAATCTTGAATTTGTTTTATTGAACTGTGATTCTTAATCAAAAGCTTTATTTGGAATCATTAATTACAATAAGAACATGGCTTGGATTGATAACTGATAACTTTAACCTGCCTCGGTGAAGTACGAAGAGGAATAAATTTCAAATACGCAGCTACAATATGCCTTGGTTTGACTTTTCTTTGTGGATTGGGATGGAATGGCCTTTAGAAATCTTTTGGATTTCCGGATACAAAACAGCAATGAAGTAGCATGTTATTAGGTCCACTGTGAAAGATACCAATGCACTTGGGGCTAACGGCGAGGAAGCAAACGAGACTACTCCGATACAAGTTGAAATAACGAGGATGAGAACTTTGTAGGCTATCCAGTATTGGATAAGGATGACCAAACTCTTTAAGGATGAAAATAGAATACGATAATATGCAATATGGCAGCCTTTATGACTAACCTTTTTCTGTAGCCAGGAATTCCTTTACCTTTTTCAAAGCAAACAGTAGAACAGCAGTTGATATTATCCGCCACATACATAGAAACATAAGGATCGATAAGGACCACGATATGACACATCCTGATCAAAAAATCCTTCTGATTATGGAAATGCTTCGAAAGTATTACAATAATTACAAAGTCTGAGGAATTACCTTCGAGACTGATATGTCGAATTTCATCCGTATCAGTCGGCATAGGGTAATAGATAAAAATAGAGGGGACATCCTTAACGATCCAACAGTACACGCAGAGTATGAATACCACTAGAGAAGCTATATTAATTAAAAGAAACGGGTGCAAATGAATGTGGAAGGTTTAACAAAGTTGTATTAATGCGGGTCTTACAGATTACTTCCATTGCACAAGTTATCCAGCTAAACACCTTTAACGACAGTCCGCAGTCCTTCTCCATCTTAAATCTTAATTACAACTTACAACTGCTTACAAACAGCTGAAATATGTTTTCAGTCTTTTCAGTGAATTTTGACATCCAACTGCACAAGACCTCTAGTCTTAATAAATATTAGAATTTTCTTTACACAAGTAGGAGCAATTTATCTTGCATGATCAAATGGTTACAAACAGCCTCATAAAATGTAATATATTCTAACAGACATCGTTAACTTATAAGCATTACATGAGTAGGGGGTAAATTACAGCATTAAAATGAATTATATTTCGTTATTTTAACTGTTCATAAGGAATCCGTTCAAATGACTGTACTCATCCTTTTTAAACATTACATTATTCGTCGAGTAATTCATTCAGCCGTTCGTTTGCAGCTTCTACGGCTCATAAATCGTCTTTTTGTCTCAATTTTGTGGCTGCGTGTAACTCAAGAAGCGGTCTCTTGTTCGTGTTTCCTTTTCTTGTGTCTCGAACAGATATCCCATGCAGATATTTCCCAAAGAGAGTTTTCTCTCTGAATTTGTCACTAATCGACAAATTACTATTAATTAATTAGATTAGAATCTTGAAGGAGCAGATGGAGATACTGAAGACAGCTGTCTAAAAAAACTCACTCCGGTACTCTACATATGTAAACCGATGTCAAACGCTCATCTCCTCCTGTCATTCTTCAATTCAAGAAGCTCCTTAAAGCCCCCTTGAATATCACCCCCCAAAGAATATTTATCACGTACACACAAACATCTCTCTTCAGTGTCACCCCCCTCGTCACAGTATGCCACAAGACTTTCGTTCCTGAGACGAATTCTCGCCATGAACAGACGACCATACAATGCTGCAGGACCCTGTTCCAGCTAGTGAAGATTTCCAAGTTTCGGGGACTGCTTTACTTTCTTTACATTCTTGCAGGTTCAGCGTCATGAGTCATGGCTACTCCAGGCTGATTGATAGGCCAGTCTTGATCTTGATGGCTACACAGTTGTGCATTGTACAAGGACTTTCTGGACTCTGGAGGAACACCTGAAACTGTCTCAAGGGCAGGAATGCATTGATAACTAAT
Organism: Isotomurus graminis; assembly: GCA_034696565.1. Classification (NCBI taxonomy): domain Eukaryota; kingdom Metazoa; phylum Arthropoda; class Collembola; order Entomobryomorpha; family Isotomidae; genus Isotomurus; species Isotomurus graminis. The sequence goes on from JAQGAB010001611.1 coordinate 3,262, forward strand.
TTATCGTAAGCAAGTGAGAGAATTTAGGATTTGGGAATTAAAATGCGTTGCTAATTGCTTCTGCTGTTCTGCTTACAGATAAACAGATAACTTTGTCCTCATCCTCTTAGTATCAAGCAACTATTAGTGGAAGATCCACCTGTACTCAGATTTCATTTGACTTCGGTAAACTGCAGCTTTTGAACTATAAAGTGAATCCTTGAAAAAACAGTTTCAATTGTGAAGAACGCGCATTCTCGAGCCATGAAACTCAGCAGTGACTGTGGTGTACCATTCAAGGTTTCCTGCACTATTACATGTCTCCTAGAAGTAATACGTAAGTCTATCAGAACCTGTGCAATCATTTCTTTACAGGTTTTGTCGAATTTCGGTTAGCACGTCTTTTCTCAATCTTCCGCAGTGTCTGGTCTTGCCGTAGCTTACAGTGTGTTTTGCTGGATACGTGAAGGAAAACCAACGCAATATTTTTACTCTTTGAATTCTAAGGACAACTACAATGTTAGAAATAAGAGTTTGGAAGGTACTTGCTGACTTATCAAATTGATTAGTTGAACTTTATGAACACTTCTCATACAAGTGACACATTATTTAACAGATTGTGTTGTACTATGGTGCCTAACGATCATGTGTGTCATTGGAATATGGAGAATCATTTCGGCTGCAGTGCTATTCGTTTGTGCTAAGAAGGTACTCAAAATTCTATGAGCGTTCCAGAGAGTTTTCTAATTGATTGACTGACAGGGATCAGCTAGTTTGGGGCAATATTGGATTACCTTCAAAGGGCTGGTTCTTTCTATCTCATCTTTCGTTGCGATTAGTTCGCTCACAGTGGTGCAGATTAAGTACTGTGCAATGGCATCCTTTGCCATTGACGTAATCACTTCTTACTTTATTGTCATCTTGAACCCCGAAATCGGTCGAATGCAACGAAACATCAAGATTCTTCGTAATGAAGATGTTCCAGCTACTCCGGAACAAAAAAAGCGCAAGACCCTGGACGCTTGAAAAGATGCAATCCTTTCCATTTCCTATAGGAATACTGATTGCAACATAATATTCTTAAAAATGTGCCTATTACTTTCAGGCAAAATAAATGTTTTTGAAATTCTCTGATACAATCACATCATTCATGATCCACAACTTGCGTAAAGCAAAGCAGCGATAAGCAAACGCAAGGAAGACTCATCTAAAGCCTTCTAATTAGCAGGTTCACACATGGTGTTATTAAACCCATGCATCAACATATTTTTGTATTGTGTAAAGAAGATATTCGCTTGCATGGAATAATTAGCAATCCAGATCTCGGAATGTCATTTTCCGCAGTGGTTAGGTCTAGAAACGATAAACAAAGACAGCAACTCAAGGACACTTCACAAGTCTTCGGTCTTTGAATCTCAAAGTCAAAACTCATCGATTGAACTCCAGTTGGGCAAAGGTATTTACCATTATCTGTTAATAGATGCTAAACAGTTGCACATGGTTTTAATTCTCTGTGATCCTGCTGGGCTTATTAGTGACTGCAGCTCAGACAAGTCTGAAGAGACTGCCACCGCGGAAAGACGAAGACGTGGATCCAATAACACTCCACAATATGCGATTCTCTGAGAGAACTGTGAGAAGAAGAAACCTATGAAAAGCATACGGAAACCGAGGTTCCCTCTGGAACAACTCGTTTGTCCTCCAGACTGCATATTATTAATAAAGTGTTGATTTCTGCTTATATTATTTACGCTAAAACGGCAGTGTTGAAAGAGTTTATTGTAAATAATCAAATAAGAGTAAAAAACTACGAGCATGCTCGGTTATTTAGTATGACTAGATTGTACAAACAGTACTTGTCGATAAGCTGTGCCGAAGTCTTGAAATGTATTGGTGAGTCTGTCTCTGAAGAATATCTTTCCACAATAACCCGAATGGAATGTTGTGACTGCGAATGAAAGCAAAAGTAAATTACGAGTTTCGACCTTTCGATTAAAGTTTTACGAAAATTCACGTACCTGTTGGACTGCACTTTTTATTGCATTCCATTAAACATTCATTCCCGTAGGTAATTCCATCCGATCCACAAAGTGGTGTGAACTCATTCGAACATCCACATTCATCAGGCATACACTTCTGGACACTTGATGACCCTATGTCTTGCTTTGGAACAGCCAGAGTTCCATGTTTCGACAGACGTTCTACACGTGATGAGGCTTTCGTAGATTTTGAGCTGCAAGCACCAACTGCTCTAATAGATAATCCTTCGCAAATAAAACATTCAAATAAATATAAATTCATCTTCACAGAATTCTAGAATTTCACTTGTAAGAAAGAACTCAGGAATACCTGGCAGGCATTGTGAACGATAACAACTAAACTCGTCCAAATTCTTGTACGTAACTCCATCAGTTCCACACATGGGATCAGAATCATCCTTAATATTGCATAGGCTCAAGTTGGGCACACATTTTTTGTCAAATTTTTCTGGAAACAGAATTTCTGAATTGTGAGACTTCAGATCTGCATCGGGTGTCCTTGGAGTGTAATAAATTGGAGGCTGTGTGATTTCAACGTGAACTGCTGCTACAGGAATTGATGAAACGGGTGTCATTTGTACACACAAAAGTGTAACCACGAAGGCTGAGAAGTGCTGAGAGTGAATTACATTTTGGATTGAGGTTAGGGTTAAGTCCATGGTTTGTCTAAAAATGTACGAACAGCTTCCTCGTGTAAAATGTCTGATGAACATGTAAAGTAAACCAAACAACAGCAAAATATCTTAATTGCTCGGAAGTATCAGCAAGCAGATAATAACTAACACGCTCATCATTTTCCATCGCTTTATATATTCCTCGCTAAACTCCCATCTCTGCATCATTCTCTAAGAAATTCAGGAAATTTCTTGAGAATCCTAACAAGTGACTCATTTCACGATAAACTAACGACTATCTATGCGTGTTTTCCTATAATGATAGACGACTTTCCTTCTGTGACTCGTCGTCCATTAGTCATTCCACTTTGAGTGACATAAACAAAGCCAAATATTTTCTATTGAAATCTCATCCCATGTCACTGCCTACTAGATTTATAGGCACACAAAGACAGCTAACAGCAGCTACTGCTCTAAAGCTCGAATAGATCAATACACCTCGTAATAATAATTTATCTCCCACTCATAATGCCTATCCTCAAATTATCATGAACATAAATTATGTCGAGGACACACACACATACATTTCCAACCAAATCAACGACAGATCTCTCGATCCATCTCATTATTATCATTGGGGATTTTTCATTAACTTTTATCCATCAAGCATTGAAAGTATGAAGTATGCGTAGAATAGCAATAACTGTCATATCGCATGGATTTCCATATTTTCATGCTACTAATGTTCTGTCGTCTGTACATGACTGGAGAATACATGAACACGCTGCAAAATACCAACCAAGCCTATTTTGGAATCAAAGTAATTCACAAATCATGCTATATACCAATAATTCCAACCAAGTTGGTGGGTTTTATTTTCCCCAGAGCATTCGCTATCAATCTGGTAGTAGTCTCTGGATCTAGTGTTTTATTAGGGCTTTCAATCTCTGACACTGCTCATATACATCGGTGCATGCCTTTGCTTGGCATTTACATACTTATTCATACTTTATGTGGTATTTCCTGTTCGTGTGACACACAGGAACGGTTGGAACACAAGAACTTTATATCAAAGTAATTGTATCAATGAACCACTGCATTAAAAGTCCTATAGATTGTGCACTGCCTCTCCATTCAAACAGTTAAATCAACAATACACAAAAACCATTCGTTGCAAGGCGATTGACTGAAACAACTGACAAGTCATTTGTATACACGTTAGTCTCACTGGAAGTCACATTATTTGCTTCTCGCGAAAATAAAATTACCCTTCGTAGAAAGGAGAAAACCACATATTGCACGGGAGTATGAAGAATTGAGACATCGTAATATGGTAAAGCCTTGCCTTTGCGTAAATCCTAACCACGATTACACACATTCATTTGGCAGTTGTAGGGTGAGATTACGATATTAAGAATAAATAGCAACATGTTGATAAATACAACCATATTTTGCAATAATGTGACGGTTGTTCCTCGTCTCACATTTCCACAGGGAAACTCAGACTTGTTAGCAGAATGTTCCTGGGAATTGGTGTGATTGGAAATCCATAAAATTCAATGGAAGACAAGGACAGAGTACAATGGGAATTAATTCATTACTACGTATCCGCTGTACTCCTTGGAATTTTGGGAGTCACATTGTCTCCTCTTTTCTTGCTAAGTTTAGGGTTTTTGTATATTTATAAAAATGTGATTGTTGTGTACAGTGCCAAATTCTTCAAGCCAAAGTTAATACGTGTATTGAACTTCCAAGAGTCGTTTTATGCTACGGATCAATTTTGGGGAAATTCTGCTGGGAGCTTTGCTCTCGTGGTGGTGGTGAAAGGCAATGTAGATATTCATGAGGTAAGAGTTTCCCTGCTTATTAAAATAATTTATTACATGAAAAATATGCCGGCTATATTTACTCTAATAACTCTCTCTTGTGTTTTTTTAGATAAGAGATGAGTTTAGCAAGAAAGTAATCAAGGCAAAAACGGAGGATAATCAAGATGACCTTTTTGGGAAAATGTCACAGATTCCCCAAAGCTTCGGAGGATATTATTTTTGGCAGAAAGCAAACTACTTCTTAATACACGAACATATTCGGGAAATCGAGACTCCAACTACTGAAGAGGCTTTGAAGAAATTCGTATCAACTGTTTTGCAACTTCCTTTCCCTAACAAACGTCCATTGTGGGAGGTGCTTGTGCTTCCTCATTATGAAACAGACAAATCTGCACTTGTACTTAGGCTTCATCAAGTGGTAACCGATCCTGAAGGAGCGATGAGCATAGTTTGCGCACTCACAAATGGAACATTAGCAAAAGAAATAGAGCAAGTCATACCAGTAACAATACCTACAGATAAGCAAACTCAGAAAACTCTGTCTGAGAGACGTGATGAGATATTTCAAAGTGTAAAAGATCAATTTAATTTTCTTTTCAATTGTAAAAATCCCTAAAAATAGTTTCGTTTGCCCTTCGTAGATTGCCAACATGATGTCGCTGAGTAAAGCGTTTTTCCAGTGCATAACTTCATCACTGGAAATTAACCCACATCCTCAAGTTACTGATAAAAGTAGCGGAATTGTATCTTGGGCCAATGCATATGAAATACCATTCAACAAAATTGCTGTTTCTCAAAGTGTATCTTTTTCATCAGTAGTTTTGTCAATCGTAGACGGACTTCTATTCGCACAAGATTACGCCAATTATGATAGACAATCTTGGAGCGTTTTCAAAGACCTTCGTTCAGTCCTCATTTCAGTTCCTGTGAAGAAGTCAACAAGTTTTTTAGATAACGAGAAGTACGTCATAACTGTATTATAAATACGAATGTCTCTATAATGATCTGTTTACGATGTCGGTTGTACTTTACGCAGTGGTTTTGTGGTGATCAAAGACCTCAAGGAGACTACCGAAACCGAGTGCAATTTTATTTCTAGACTTCAACATATTGATAAACAATTTATAGATGCCAAAGGTCGATGCAATCCTCAAGGGTCTGTGGTCCTGTTGAAATTGCTGTCTGTCCTTCCAATACAACTGGAAGAAGTGATTGTAAAATGGACCTTCTATGGACAGACATTCCTATACCAAGAGTGCCTTTCAGAACTTGTCGTATCAAGCGAACAAGATAAATCAACAGAATGTTCCTCTCCTGATCTCATTTCCATTTTAAACCATGAAGTACTGTCTATCATTCCTGTTTGTGGATTATCTTGGCAAAGAACAGGTATTACGTTTAACAGTAGAATGATCTATTTGTACAATAAAACTATAAATATACTGATATATTTTATGTGTATTTCAGCTGTAGCTGTCGCGGTTAACAAATTCCAAGGAAAGGTCACTACAACCCTCACAATGAATTCCGGACCTCAAAAAGAATTAGACAGCCTTTTGGAAAACATTCCACAAGAATTAGATAATATTTTCGAAGATGCACCAGATGAAAATGGATTTATAAGCATTCCTATTATTTAACGAACGAATGAAAATATGTTATTCAGGTGTGATTTAATGAACGCACAAGTAAACAAAAGACTTACTATTCCAATGTTATGATTTAATAACCATTACGGATACGGCACCAGTCGACTTGACATTTTTAACAATCATTGCAAAATAATCGTCTATTCAACAATTACGATACACTTTAGAGTGACGCGACACTTATTATCTGGCATCTTAACATCTATTTTATTACTATTCGCAGATTACACAACGACTTACATTTTTGCATAGGTATATTGATTATGACAACTCTCAACTTTAAGCGATAAACGAATTCATCTCTTTTCAATAAGCACTTTGAATTCAATAATCACTACCAAACTGGTATGCACTGACAACAGTAGCGATATATTTATACAATTAAATTCATTTCTATATTTGTTATACATTATAATTACGAAGATAAGAAAAACAACAATAATATTCTCCAGTACTTTCCAATTAATAATTCACTAATTAAGTATACAATCGATAAACCCTGCAATGAGCTTAAAGTAAAAATTTGCGATTTACTCGCCACTAACACATAGTCGCTAGTGAATGTCCATTATAACCACTATTTTTTTTAAAGTCGTCCATCACAATTTCAAGCAGAACTGCAGGCAGTTTATAATTACCTAATTTAATAATCCGCCACATTATAAAGAATATGACAAACATATACAATTGAAATAGGTAAAAATACAACAGTGTGTCCCATAGAACCGTCTACATTCGTTACTGCTAAACAATAGAAGCAACCAGCACTTGAAACACTTTTAAAACCGTAAATTATTTTCTTCAATTGCATGAGCGATACATTTCCATGTCAAATGCACATTTTAATACCTCCTCCTACTCTCTACACAATCTATCAATATGTACAATTTCAACTTTCTGGCAGAGGAAGGCAGAGGCTGGCTGGTGTGTCGTTGATTCATGCAACATTTCTTATTCAAACCCTTAAGCCTAATACTTGCTAGTAAGGCTAAACACTATTACACTTTATCATCATTTCAACCTTCTATCTAATCGTCGACTTGCCACAAAATCTACAATAATCCGTGTTGCATTCAATCCAATCAATCTTGAAACATTTACATGAGTCACATTCATAAGATAATCATGCTTTCTTGATACTATTTTACTATCATGTCGATCTGAACAACAACCAAGTAATGACAGTAATGTTAAATTGCTTAAATCAAAGGACTAATATAATAATTTGATTTATAATACACATATTCCAGTCTAGTTCGCATATCCCAAGGCCCTCAAGACTCGTATTAAGTTCATTCCGTACATGACTACTTACTGATCCACTGTGCTCATTTCTAAACTCTCTCGGAACATTTAAAGTATCAGTATTGATGATATAACAATGAAGCACTCTTAATTAGCGACAAAGTCGAATCTAAACAATACATTAAACTCTAACCTCAAACCTACATTGACTAATCCGTACTAAATTTCTCATAAATAAAATTCGGAAATATGTGAAAGGTACTTCTGGATTACGTCAGTCTCTTGAAAAAATTCAAAATTTTAAGTATAAAAGTGAACCATAGTGTAGGAAGTTGAATCGCTATTTGTTTTATTGTTGGTTGTTTACTATCCTAAGAGGCTTTACATAAAGTTCTCATTCCAACTTTCAACATAGTTATGCAGAATTCCAATTTTTTACTTTATGATTGAGCAATTCATTTCCAATCTGTTCAAGTTGTTCAGCTTCTATTTTATTCTATCCCACACGTCTAATAAGACTGAACTACGTGAAAAACTCTCATTTGTGCCTCTAGCAAACGGTCATATATAACTATAGAAGTTGTTTTCAAGTCAAGCCGATTCAAATGCACTAGTCGTCGCGAGTCAAGCGAGCTATTTTCAATAAAACTAGCAACATTTTTAATGAACCAAAACATTTTTGTGATTAACCCGTTGAAAAACGTGGACCTTACAATAGTATCTATCATATCTCACTTTCAAGCAACGAAGTCTCGAAACGTTGCTCTCCACAGCAAATTCTACTCCATCAGTTAAATCCTAAGTTAGTACAGATTATTTATTTGAACAGTTCACGATTCTAATCAACCATACAAAATCCTAACCGTTCTCAAACATATCTACAATAAAATTACGAAGGTACTGTGTACCGGAGCTATAGCACTTCTTAATAGAGGAATTATGAAATGGACTGTAGATTGGTTAAAGGAAAGTTATTTAGTGAGCCGGGACAGGCCTTATAGAAAGATCTCAACGTAAATGATAATAATTTTTCAACATTACCTAATTCTAGATGCAAGAAAGTGTGACGTTGCAGGAAAAGGCTCTCTGATTTCTGTCTAATAGGTAATTGGTATCTCCAATGTTCCTTTAGGCAACCATCTTGAGTCATCCAAAGCGTCCAAAAGGTCATTACTTCGATTTATAACTTCTCCATTCAGACGGTCCACGTCAATCGGCTGGCTATGCTCTGTCAGTCAGTCATTCAATGTATAGAATTGTATGATGAAAGTCCTTCACAATCGCAAAAAACCACCAAAAGAGAGGTGTCAACATTCCAAAGAAAAAGAGATTTGACAGCCTCGACTCGAGAACTATCGGGACGGAAACGAAAGATAACCGGAATCGGAAATATCATTCTTGGCAAGGCAAGAGTAGGATAGAATTGGAAAGGTTCTCTCAATTTCTTAATTAATAGAATTACTGATTAGTGTCGTCCGACTACTTGCATGCACCTGTACTTTGGTTGGTCTAAAACTAAAATGTTAATTAGCACCAAAACGTAAAATATCCTTAACTATTCTAGATTCAACCCAGAAACTATCTAAAAATTGGTCTTCAAAATTGTGACTATCACTAAGCTAAACGTTTTAATCTTGAAAATAAGACAACATAACCAGGTTTTAAGAAAAGAACTATTCAGGATATATCAGACTCAGACTTCATGCAACCTGTCGAGAGAAAAGGATGATTTGGTTCGGAACTGGAAGGGTAGACGTTTTAGGATTGTTCGATCGAGCCATCAGAATTAATTCGATGACTTACCCACTAATTCATATTCGTCATCTTGCTGCCCAATAACTTGACCAACTGGAGCCATTCCCATCGGAGTCGCTTGATACTGTGGAACCATTGGAGCCTGTTGGTGCTGAGTGTAGCTGTACGCTGGATCGTAGTAATTTCCGTAATTTTGCCAAGCGGCATAGTTTTGCCAGTACTGCTCATAATATTGACTGTAATCTTGTCCTTGTCCCGCTGCAGCTGTAGGTTGTTGTTGTTGTTGTTGTTGCTGCTGCGGTACAACTTGGCCACTCCTAATTTTCAAGCAAAACAACAGTGAACACACGTCTAACAATGATGAGGCGATTGAATGGTTCATTGTAATATATTAAATTTATTACCACATGGCTTGCACAGCAGCCATTGCTTGTCCCTGAAGAGGATTCGCAGACTTCTGCCCCCCTGCGCGATTTATAGCTATGCTAACCCTAAGAGCTTTACTTCCGACTCCCTAATGATGATAAAAATCGTTTTAATACTGTTATTATAATAATAGACAGTGCTACGGCAAACAGCAAATATATGATTCTCACCTTGAATCCGTTCATTTGTAACAAAGCATCCTTCTGTTCGTCTTCATCCGCGAATCTAACGAATCCATATCCTTTACTAAATCCATTAGCGTCCAAAATAACTGAAATAGTAATACAGTTTATTTGAGTGCCATTCACTCAACTTATAAAGTTATTATAAGTTAATAATCTCTACCTTTAGCTAGCCTGACCGACGGATAACGAGAAGCAAATCCCTTATACAACGTGTAATCGTCAACATCCGGGCTAAGATCACCAATCCACAAAGAAAAGTCCTTGTCCATTGCTTGCTTTCCTCCAAGTGAAGTATGATTAAGCCTAAACTTAGTTGGCGGTTGGGAATTAGGTATCATTTTGTTATTTAACTTGTGCATAGCCGTGAGCGCAGAAAAATCATCAGGAAACCTATAACAGTCAACAACAAATAATATTATCTTTCAATCCATCCATCCCTCAAAATACTCTTGCATCAAAAAACTCCTTTAAATTACTTACTGGACAAAACAATACCCAGCAGGCTCTCCCGTAAACTTATTCTTCAACATTTTAATCCCCGAGATAACTTCACCCATCTGTGTAAACGAATTACGGATGTAGTTCTCATCCATGTACGGCTCCAGCTGTACAAAACAAACCAAATATAATCAAACAATCCCAACAAAGGTCACCAATTCATGGAAAATTACTCACAGAACCCATCCACAAAACTCCAGCTTGTCCAGCCATTGTTATCTTCCAAGTACACGCCTAAGGCTTACAACCAAAAATTCTTCACGCAGCTTCTTCGTAGATCTTCCCTTCAACAAATATCCACCACCGTCACTTCTTCTTTCACACCTCCACTGGATTTGAAATCTCGAAACCACTGAAAACAATAAAAATCAATGCTACAAATGATAAACTAAAAAAATCCTTACGAGAATCATTTATATTCTCTCCTCCCGCTTCTCTTTCTCTCTGTCCAACATATTTCACTCAAAATACCCAAAATCAGTGCAAACCACCCCACCCACTGGAGAACGAGATTCCCCTACCCGTTGGAAATCACACAATCCCCCTATTCCACTGACACTGACAATTACACTCCAATCTATTAACAGATCCACTAATTAAAGAAACACAACAAACCTGAGGATGAGTGCAGCAGCGATGGCGAAAAGCGACGTGGCTGCGGGAGGAAGGGAGTGACTCTCTCTGTGTGTTTTTATGTGGAGACGGTCCAGAGATCGAGTTGTCTTGAGTGATGAGCAATTTCGTCCCTAATTTGGGTTAGTTAAATGGATTGAATAATTAAATGTAACAGAGAGTGATGATGACAAGAAGAAGAGGAGACACCGTATGCATCACCACCACCGTCGCTGTGTGTAGTAATATGTGTGTGTGTCGTATAAGTATAAGCATACGCTCCACCACCACCACCACCGCACTCACTTCGATGAGGATGCATTGGAGGAATGAATGACGTGAGATTTTCCGCTTCCCCACCGCACTTTACATGTCTGCGTACTCTCCTGTCGCTCACCGTCTTGTTGCATGCTAGCATTGCTACATAAGCACTTTCATTTCGAACTTGTGGTTTTTAAATGATTTCTTCGATATATTAATCTGTATTGGGTGTAGCATGTATTTGCATTTGTTGCGTACATTAGTAGCTCCCTATAGAATTACATATCGCAGACTTAAACTGAATGTATGCAAAGAATCCAAATCCAATCTGCTTCACACGTTATGGGGCAATGGGATATCTTTCGTTTTTTCGACCGGAATGTTCTCATCTTCAGGTCGACTATTCGACCATTCACACAGTATTCGTGATTTCATTTCTTTTCGCGTGCAATTCTTAAAAATATGTTGTTGCTGTTGTTAAAGAACACGATCCCAATACCTGTAACACAATGGAAATTAAAACCACGTTGAGATGCTTTTAGGGCGTCATCAATTTCAATAATTTTATTACAATAAATAAACTTGTTTCCTATTACAATAGATTTTAGTTTCATACGTCATAAACTATGTGTATAATAAGGTGAGAATTGATCAACTAATAAATACTTAAACAATCAAAAGTGTAACTTGTAACTCTCCCTATAGCAGCTACTAGGGGAATTGGGGAATATGGTGTCCTGTATGATTTGAAATCGTTCGTAACATTGTAATGAAGACTATTATTAATTATTGTGTGAGGTTTAAGTAGATGACAAAATGCATTTTTATACAACCTACCACAGGTACACTACTGCACAAATACACGTGAATTACAATACTGACAGTCTTTCAGATGAGTTACATAATTCTATGCATCAAAGGGTATTAATATACATACAGTTCACTTCTCCTACTTAAAGTATTCATAAATTAAGCTTGAAATAGTATGGGTTAAGTTATAAAGCGTATAAATTGCGATTTCTGCTCGGGACGCGAAAAATGCTTATTATGTCACCTAGATGTATATTT
>JAQGAB010001612.1:0-15404 GCA_034696565.1 Isotomurus graminis
TTTCTTTAGGAAACTGTCCACCTTTATTGAAATCCAGGAAGGAGTAGTATGGATAAGATGAAAATTCGGGAGAAGAGTAACGCTACGTCCTTCTCCACAGGCAGTCTGAGTTACACTGACGAGATCTTCGAGTTCCCCTCACGATTTTGCAGCAGCAGGAGTTGTTTTAGGCTGCAGTTGTGTGTGCAATGGAGTTCATCCTGAGTTAACCCTTCTCTCTCTTAAAGATCTTCTTCATCCAACTACCAATTGCATTCATACACACACCTCTAGCACAGTGTCCTTATAATTTATGACCAAAAGGGTCCCTTCAAACCCTTCCATATGGTATAATATTATAGTGTCCTTTGGCTTGTTGAATGTGAGATGGTTTAAAAAAGTGTTTTTATCAGGTTCAAAAGTGTTCATGTAGGTGCTGACTCAGGTAAAAGGCATTTGGACTCATTGTGAGGGAAGAGTTCCAAGAATTTGGCTGGAATCATATAACGCTTGGGATTATGGGGAGAAGAGCGTTGTAAGACTTACGTTGGACTGAAGGACTGAACTATGAGAGATGCTTGTTGAGAAACAAATAGGTAAGCAATTAACTATGGAGCTTTATTTTACTGGGCTAGGTAAGCTAATTTAGATACGGCAAACTATTGCACGGTTGCAAATGTACTGATTCCGCTACCGATAAAGCATTTTTGATGCATTTCCACCACCTACAAGTTGAAAGTTCAAGGTGAAGCAGTAAAACTGAAATAGACTGTGTGGGTCGTAGTAAGAGTCTAATAGTAATAAACTATTGTCTCAATCTGTGAAGCACATTCATTGAATTCATTGCACAAGCAACCCGGTTCACTTTGGTACTTAGCCTTTACCTTCGCAGACTTGGAACTTCAATAAACTTTCATATCAAGATCCACAGATGCATTAAACGAGGCTGACTTGTTTTGGAAAATCTTTCGGACTTTTTGAACCTCAAGGGGAAAATACTCTTGGAAGATTGTGCGGCTCTACTATATGGAGTTCCAGCTCAGAAAGAGCGTCCAATTACACGTTCTCTTACGGCTAATACTGTCAAGGAGGATGAAATAGTGTCATTTTCCTTCATCTCCCAAGGTGCAGGTACTTTTCCTACGTATTGAAAAAGATCAGGATCCAGTCAACAATGTCTTGGACTCCTCAAGGGTTAATCAAATCAGGGATAGTCGGAAGGAAGGAAACGAATTGGGTACACCTTTTACTTCTTACCTCTGGCAATATGATCCTCCTACTCCAACCTTCTTCGATCGGCTGCTGTCCCTACTTACTTCTTTCCATTTCTTGCACGAACTTTCTCCCAGTGGACGACGTTTCCGGGATGTAAATCTAAAACTCTGCGTGTATTTCCTGGTTCGAATTGCACTTATATCAACGCAGTTTTACACTTTCAGCTTTATTCTTACAGGGCTGGTACTTTAAGGGTGAAATATTTCGGTATCACAGTCTAAAGTCTCCAGCCTAAAATCGAAATTCACATCACTTTTGCCATTGAATTGGGAGAAAGTTTTCACTCGTGCCAAGTATCATTGTTCTAGAGATCAGTGTGAAGAAGAATGATACTCCATCTCTGCATACGTGTATACTTTTGAACGAAATAAAGAAGAACTATTTGAAACTATTTTTTGAAAGTTTTAAGATGTTGTAAGATACAGCTAAGTGTCTTGGCAAAGGGAAAGAAAGGGTGATCCAAAACTCATAATCGGAAAGAGAAAGTTGAGCCCCATTTTTTGTAGTTTTCGGTGCGACGGATCGTTTTGACGAAATGGAAGTAAAAGTGCGTATAAATGAAAAAAGCCGGTTTGGTCGTTTCTTTAGTTCGTGAAGATTAGAGAAGAGACATTCTCCCTTCTGACTGGTCTTGATGTTCTCAGGATGAAAAAAGTTTAGCTGGAAGACAAGAGTGTAAAAGAAGAGTCGCCTTTAGTAATGCGAATCAATTGACGAATAAAATATTTTCCAGGGAAGAACTTGAAGAAGGAGGGTTGAGTTGGATGTGATCTTCGTGGAAAGAATCTTTCTCTCTTTGGCTGCCAATGCCACACAGACGTTATCTTGTCCTGAAAGAGGAAAAAATCATCCAACTGCATTTATCTGTGGCACTGAAGAAATTGTCAAAATATCCGATTTGGCGATTCATTCTGCAAGAGGAATTCTACCGGAATGAAATGAGATTGGATTGGAATTGAATCGAGCAGAGAGGATGGATGAGATGGGATTTAATATTTGGTTCATTCGACCCAAAAACAGCTAAGGAATCGTCAAAATATCCCAGAACACTTTTAGCATACTCTTTCACGGTTTTCGTATTCAGCTCGTGTCAACCAGAGTCTTCTAACCAAGTGTATAAGAATACTATTGTTTGGACAATAAAGTCAGTAAAGTATTAACCTTGTGAAAATTAATCAGATTTCCAATCTGTACTCCTCATTAAATTGGGTTTAAATTGAGTAATCTCAACCTGAGTCTATAAACCTTTTCAAAAAATCTGCTGTACAGGAAGTTCTGCACGCTACTCAAAACTACTTCCTGAAATATTTGTGTGTGTGTGAAGTATTGATCATCATGAAGAGGGCAAAGATGATCTTCAAATAAATCGTCTTGTCACCTCTTCCTAAGCTTAATCTTAAGGAAAAATCGCAAGCTGCTTTGCTCACTTTGGTTCTGGAAATGTTAAATGCGCTACATATTTTCCTCCCATTCGGCTCTGCACCTTATGCGACACCATAAAAAAGAATGTCTCTTTCCAAATCTCTTTTCCTCATAAGGCCCATTTCTCTCATGGGAGAAAACAACCGATTTGTGATAAATGGGATACTGCCAGGTAAGGATTAAAAAGTTCCCAGGCGGATCTTCACTATCTGCTTCACTCTGTTTCTTCGTACCCGACGACACTTGTACGGTACAACGAGTCCAATCCAATCTTCTTACTTCTCCACATCTCAGCTTTTGTTTTCCAAGTACACAAATAGCATCAGAAGCTTGGAGATAAATTCCCGACAAGAAATCGCCATCAACACAACACTCTTCAGTAAATCTCTGCTAGAATTTTCCTAACATTTTTACAATTACACAAAAGCATCGGAGCTTTTTATGCTTCTCACCCTTATAATGCCATAAGTCTTTTAGTTACACTTTATGAAGCAGATGCGATGCGTAATACCTATACACTTTTCGTGAAAGGAATAAAGTTTGAAGATTCCAGTGGTATGCAAGCTTTATAAGCCTTTACATTACGCTGACAATGTGCATCTTCCTAACATTCCCACACATTAAGAAATAAAATAGTTTTACACGCATTTATGGATAGTGCCAAGTAAAATTGACTGTGTAGCACTTCACTAGACGCTTATTCACGTGTACCTCAAAACACTCCCACAAATTAAAGATATGTTATCATCATTCCGTGTGGAAATTAATGCTTAAATCTCTCTTCTCAGGTCAAAGGGTTGAGGTGAGAGACAAAGAGAAATAACCCAACATTTGGTGTTGGATTCTCATCTTTAAAACACAATGGTGTCTTCTCAAGATATTTTTCTTCTCCAAAGGTTGTGTGAGAGATTTTAAACACACTACAAATAACAGGCTGGGGAGCCCGTAGCATTTATTTGAAGATGAGTAGTGAATATTAGTATATGAGTACTTCTCTTTGGGAAGCATATCTGAAGAACGTTAAAAACTTTAGCTCATAGGCAAAGTAGGTTGTTGTGTGAAGAAATCTTTAGAAAAGTCAGTTATGGAAGACTTGTTCAAACATTCTGCTCTCTATTTGTGTTTACTTTGAGTCTTAAAAGCTTTAAAATTCCGTTAGAAGAACAGAGAAAGAGAGTGGGACAATGATGATGATGTTCTTGTGTCCAAGCGTTACATAAGGACATAAGAACATGCCTCTCGAACAACGATGATGATTTGTTATTGACTTCCCCTCAAAATTCTTTTTCGAAAAGTGCCCTAGTAATTCCCTACACTCTCTTATTTCATCTCTACATAATAGCATAATATGACCCTGTGTGTGTGCACCCTTCTGTGTTCATTAAGAAGATCATCTCCATCTGGCCCAAAGTGAAATAAGTCGATAGTCGATCGTCAAGATTTTAAAGAAATCTCTCAAAACGTAGGCTTCTCAAAACTTTTTATGTTGATCTTCAAGTCGATCAGGATTGTTTATTTTCCCAGTGTGGAATGGACAAGATTTTAATGCACTTTTACTCAGGGGGTGATTTACTTTGGGACAGATGTCAAGGCTGTATAGCAAAAGGGGACTACAGAGACACTCTGCATATTATGTGTGAGTCTCATTTAGTTCCATTGATTTCTCCCGTAGGTTCGAAACCTTGTCCTTTGAAAGGGATAATCCATGTGCCTCTCATAAAAACTGAGTCTCTATGCTTCCCTTATTTCATTGTAAACTTCTTTTGCTACTCGCACTTCAATGATAATAAATAGGGACTGCTGTTGTTAAAGCCAAAACTGTGGCCCAAGTCTTGCCATGTGTGACAGTAGCGAAGGCTTTCAAGCCCTTCGTCGTTTCAAATCAGGCCAAAAACATATCGTAAAAGTCCGTCATGACTAGAGCTTCACAATATTGCTGAGATAACCTTATGGATTATGGTTATGACTTTAGATATCGATTTCCCTTGTACTAATCCGCGTCGTTTTATTATCACTAGATCATCCTCTCGTAGTATACACGGCAGATGAGGAGGCTGCATTGCGCTATGAATCGCCTTGGACGTTTCATAAAAAAGGTCTTTTTTATTTCTACCCACGTTTTGTTGCTTGTTTCTGAGTTGTCCTCAGTCCTCAGTAGAAGAAGCAGAAAGCTTTAAGGGAGACTCACATACAATACAGTATTTGTGCCTTACGGAAACAAAACAAAATGACACTACAAGCCTTCTGGACAAAAAAGTTTTGTGTCTCATAAATTCCTGGTACTTTCTAAAGAGAGAAAAAGGATAAGGCATTGTTCAGACGTTATTTTTTATTTCATTTGATGATAACACATACGTACAAGGATTTTATTGATGTAAAAGTGCATGCAAAAAGAGTACAAAACATTAAATGCACGTTCAACAAGGTCTTTCAAAAGTTGCGGACATAAGTCAAGTTCACTTAGAATGGCTCAAAGGCGTTTATTAATCAGATATGGATGAATAATAGGATACCCATTGATGATGCATTATTATTATGTAACATCAACTTCCAACGAGATTAATGTGCATTCTACATTCTCCATTCTCTCTGGTTTTGTAAAGATGCTACGCTTTTGCTTTCAAGTTCTCATCGAAACTGTCGAAAGTATTGAAACACTAAAGACTTGAAAACTTAAGAGTGATATGCATAGTCATCTCTTCCCCTTTTCATAATACTTTACTCACCTGAAGATTTTTTATCAAAGCAGTATCTTTATTCCCTCAAGAATCATTTTGATCCCGCATGCAACGCGTTTCAACTACTTTGAAAGGAAAATGCATGCGTTTCATTTCATTCCTTGTGTGTGCGTACGATAATTAAGACAAAAAATATTATGGACGGATAAACTAAACCTCTACATGATGACGGACCTTTTAAGGATAACTCGATAAGGTATCACCATCATTACTATTACACATTTTTTATTCAAATGCAGTTCTCTCCTTTTGATTTCACGTCATTGGACAAAACGTTAAGACAAATATCTCAGATTAAGCTTTGTCTTATCTAAAACTTTAAGCATATTTCACATGACACCTTAATTGAAATCATTATTCAAAAATTGTAATTGAAATATCATTTTTCTTCTTCTGAGACAGAATGCCATTCCTTTCTCCGCCCCCACTATTCATGTACCAAAATTCTAACTCAAGTCTCAGATCCACCTTTGTGCACTTAGAATTCATTAATCTTAGTGGCATTATTGGCTTCTTTATCTTTCTCAATTGCTCGCGATACGGATTCTTGGCTTTGAGTTGTCTTTCAAGTTCACCCTAATGATGCTGACTCCTGAAAAGTTTTATTTGATTGGTTTATGAGGTTATTCCACGCACAGGGAACAAAACACGCATCATGGAACTCATGGAAGTCTCTTAGTATTCACATCAGACGGATAATTAGCCTCTGGACCATTTGCATATTGACTTTTTGGCTGCTGGAGAAGACCACCGTCAACGGTTGGACTTTTACATGACGCGTGGTCTTTATATTTAATATCACATAGCCTCTTGTATTTATATTCACTATGCCTCCAGTTCGACACTCAATATCCATAATTTATTGTCTTCGCCCGTTCTTTTCTGCTGACTCTTCTGGTTCTTCTTCCTTCATCGTTCTTCATACACCTTCTCCTCAACCCAGTCATTTGAATAACCCTTGGGGTTATTACGATGACTCGTAAATAGTCGCTCACAAGGAAGAAAATAATGCACCCTGAGCACTTTTAGTCCAAAAAGTCATCATAATTTTTGCCAAAGATGGGGGAGTCTGTTTCTTGGGTGGCATTATTAAAATCTTCGTACCAGCGAAGACTTCTTGACACTCCCTTCTTGCTTAACATACATTTAGAAGCTGTGTGTACTCTTCCTCAGTTGACGTATGGCTAAGGACATTTAGTTTTCCAAAATGCATCTCCACTGTCTACTACTGCTTGTCTTCAGCTTTTATTAGTTCCTAGCATAAATCAGGAAACCTTGTATTCCATCCCATCAAGAGTCTTCCGCTGGGCTATTCGTTTTTACGAGTCTTTTGCAAAAGGGTGACGTATTGGGTGAGTTATGAATGGAAATTATCCTCAGGTTTTGTCACCAAGACGTGATGCTGCCTGTGCAATAAAAATAATTGACACACACAACGTGTAGGAGTTTTATTGATATGTGAAACGGTTGGTTGGCACTCGTGTGGTTGATGATGGTGTGAAATTCATGACTTTTGTTTAGCCATGCGGTGTCAAGAGTTTGTGTGCAATTTTGGGCAAAGACTTGATGGGTAATTAGGATTATTTGTAGCCAAAATAAATCATCTTTCCAGACAGCTTTACCGTCTCTCAGCGAGCTCAGGGAGACGATGTACAGTGTTCACTGTATTGGATGTCGGCGTCGCAAAAAGCTAGATGGAAATGAATACCTGTCCTAATACCCATTTGTTAACTTTTTCTCTTATTGAGACTAATTGAAATTACTCGTGAGCTTCACCCAGCTTGCTTATTAGATGCATGATTGGAACTTCGAAAGAACAATTCAGGAAATATCTCGTCATTCCTTCATAATTTTAATTTCTATATTGTTTCGTTGGAATACAAAAG
This sequence comes from Isotomurus graminis, assembly GCA_034696565.1. Classification (NCBI taxonomy): domain Eukaryota; kingdom Metazoa; phylum Arthropoda; class Collembola; order Entomobryomorpha; family Isotomidae; genus Isotomurus; species Isotomurus graminis. The sequence continues at coordinate 7,301 of JAQGAB010001612.1, forward strand.
ACTGGGGCAACAGTGTGTCTTCCGGGTTACAGGAATCTAAGAAAGTTTCCTTCAACACTAAAAGTTCTTATGAGTTGTGACACAAGACACTGATTTCTGGACACTTGCATCATTTTCAAGTTGTCTTGGATGACATGGAGTTTCACGAGAGGACACAACTGCAGATGTGCGTGTAGGTTGATGTTTGTTGCTGAAAGTACAAATGCAACCAACGGGTAGTTAAAGTTGTAGTGAGAGCGATGACATAACTTTAACAGCTTCTCTCAAACTTTTAAGTGCATTGTAAATTGAACCATAAGACCGGGACATGCCGATACTTTTAGGGTTCACAAAGTAAAACCAAAAGTTATTTTGTTTCAGTCTCTCTCAGTTTGACTTTAAACTTGTATTTTACAACTTTTTCAAGAAGTTCCCGTGTCTCCACTTGAAAAGTTAGGGTCACAGCTGTCCCTACTTGTCCTCCTGCCAGACTACCCAACTTGACCGAAAGAGTCTTGTCACGTCCAAGAACAGAAATAGTTCTTCAAGAAAGCATATATTTCTTTTCAAGCATTCCTTCAATTTTAAAATCCATCTTTCATGTATTTTGTTCATTGCTTACAAACAAAATTTGTAGTCTCCTCCCACTTACAAGTCTTGTAACGTGGGTCTGCAAAAATGCCCAATTTTGACTAATTGTCTAAGCTAGAAGGTAAAGCTAATTACACATTGCCATTGGATCGTTTACGTCGCCTGCTGTCCTCCTACATCCTAATGTTTTAAAAGAGTGATGTGATTAGTCTTCTTTGGTGTGTGTAATGCAATACCCACCTCCAAAGCTCCTTTCCAAGTGCACCGAACATGTAATTTCCCTGGCATATTGTATGACCAAGACCTGCCTAAACGAGTAATGCACATTCGGAAACTGTTTAGAGCAGTTAATGTGTCGTGCGAGTCTTTCTGTCAACTTCCTGTGTCTTGTGTACCCTTACCAATGAGACGGCAAACAATCACATGATTACTTCAACAGTATCATCTCCAGTCCAAGTGGATATAACACATTTAACCGAAATAGATTTGTACTTCAAGGCAGATAGTTATTGTTAAGCTAATGAGGTTTTGTCAAAGACGTGTCACAGACAACATATCAAGCACACACAAAACTGCTTTCCCTTCGACAAGATAAGACCCTTTGAATGAATCTCATGAAATATAAAAATCTAGAGTCGTTTGTGCTTCTTAAATAGAAAATGTTACGGAGACTTCTGCATGTGTAAAGGAAGCTCTTTAGAATATAGTGACAGTCAATCCGTCCCGTGTATTCTCATCCCCTTCTTCGTATTGACTGCAAGATTTGACAAATGACTTCAATATTGGCTCGAGACTTGAGACAAGTTTGATTTATTCCGTCATCTTCAGAGGAAATAGGTTTCTTCTTCAAAAGAAAACGAGTACAAAAAGACACACAGGCGGAAGAAGAGCAGTAAGGCTTTCAATGAGCATAGTCACTGAACAGAGAAGTCCGTATATACATAGTTTCCTCATCTTTAAAAAAATTCCAAGAAGAAGCAAATGGATCCAGGTAATGTGTCTTTGCATCGAAAAGCATAAAAAGCCCCTTTTGCCTTTACCACACGAAGCCATTTTTCTCCTTGAGTGAATGAATGGATTCTTCATCTTCATATTTCGTCCATATGCATGAGACATGGGATGGCTAAGCGAAGCAAAAAGTCTTTTCTTCTGAGATCCTCAACCATTTCTTCTGCACAAACCACGACAAATCCATTAATAACGAAATGACACAAATATCCCTTTCTCATTTCAAACTGAACCCTTTTCCTTTGAACTCCAGCATGTAAATAGCTTTGAGCGATGACTGACTCCAACCCTAATATTGTGACGTATCGACTGTCTTTAGCACCTCATAAAGGCCAAATTGATAGAGACTCAAGAATGAAATCATTTATGCAAATGTCTTTCCCAGTATAAATATTATTAGAACATCTCAGGGCAAAAACCTCAACGAATGAAAACGAAATACGTACAAGATAAGTTTGTTCATTTGAACGATAATCTAGATATATAGCAGTGGGACTTTGTTTAAGTTAAGATTAAGAAGTCGACCCAAACCCAAATAGATTGTGTACAGGATCCACGTGTCAACGTCACCACAACGGACCATCTTTATTTCTTCCTCAGAAAGGAAGAACAAGACGAAGACACAGAAAAGGACCGACAACAGACTCAGAATAAATAAATCTTCTCAGCTTAAATCTGATTATCATGTCTGTCTTGGACTTATGTTGTATTGCATTACACCATCTAAACTTTCACTGCGAGATTTATTTTCTTTCGAACAAATCTTACATTCCATTAATAGGCATTTGCTTCCATTCAACGCGTGTGGCTGAGCAAGAGATGTTTAGGGAAAGAATCAACCCAAATAAGTGGGAGACTTTCACGAGAGATCATTTTCAAACTTTGTCATTCTTGGATTTGTACACGAGAACGAGTATGCTCAACTTCTTATTCTATAAAGTCTACTACACACAGACTTTTAAACATTTAAAAGTCGTAGCAGTTTACAAAGGCAGAGAGGAAGTAAGTTCTTCAAAGAAACCCGAAGAGGAATCTCTCAAACACAATTCTGTGCCGTATCCGGTGGCCAAATAAAAGTGAAGCACACTCAGATCCTTCGGTCTTCAAGGGCCTAACTAATTTATATAGTTGCATTTCATCACGTAGCATACTTTCTTCACAAATAAACAAAGATGCCTTACACAAAAGAAGCACATGCATAAACACATCGCGTGGAAGACCTCATGTCGAGTGTCCATCTGGAATTGGATGTTGTTGTTCTCTCCGTGTGTATGTCTCTGTCTCCTTTAGTCCTCCACATCCTTCCAAACTTCCTGTATACATATGAGCGTTCATCTTTCGGATTGAAATCCAAAGTAATCTTTCACTCAGTTCCGTTTGACTGAACACTACGAAGTGTGGACTGCTTTGATCTGAAATCTGAGATGGTCTGATGATTCTGTCGGATTGCACTAATCCTTTCTCTCTATACAGTCCAGTACGACATGCGACTCCGGGGCTTAAAGTTACGGGAAGTGGATTGACCCACACAACATTAAGTCCTTTTGACACCTTCTCGAGAACTCAAATGCTTTTAGCACTACAATTCATCTCTTTTAGAGCACCCAGCAACTTATTACTTCGTCATGCACACACACACATCTTCCCTCCGGGTAGACTATTCACTTGCGTGGTGAATTCGATTATCATATCACTCTCACGAGATTGACAACCCTTTTGGTCAAATCCAATCTAAGATTTCAATCTAGATGATGTGTTTTGTAAGTTGTAGATGTTCATGGGCCTTGCGAAATGGCTGAGGCTCTCATGTGTCCATCCTTCCTCGGAATTAAAGTGAAAGCCTTTTGGTGTGTGGGGATTTCTGGCTCATCTTCTGCCACTTCAAACTTCAATCTCGTCATTACAAGGACGATGATGTACCAAAAATTAACTGGTCCTCTCTCTCGAGTAATTGCTTCCATTTAATTGGGCACAAGATATGCGATGAAACGATGGCGTGTGTAATGCAATGAGCCGTGTGTCTCTTCTGTGAAGCTGAAAGCTGCCAGGCAAAAAGTCATCTCATTTCGTTCGATGGCACAACTTTATCCATTATATATACTTAATTATATCCTCTAATTAAGACCCGGTTGTTGTTGTACTTGGACATGAAGATATAACCGAACAAAAGATGCTTTGTTCAAGTTTCGTAGTCTTATCAAACCCATGGAATCTTTATGGAATGGCTAATTGCACATTTAAAAAATGGTGTCTCGAGGCTGGAGTCGGCTTGGTAAAAGACCATTATCCAATTTATTATGAAGCAAGTGACTCACTGACTGCAAATGTGTTCAGGGTACGTAATACATAATACGTAATAGGTAGTAAAATGATAAAACCCAATAAAAACTTAAATGAATGAGCAGCCACAAAAGATGCCTTTTAAGATACGAAGTCTTCCAAAGCGTGCGTTGTGCACATCGCATACGTACAAAAAACAAGTGAGATAAGTGTACATATTAGGAAATAAATTATTCCTCTTACAATTAGCTGAACATGGAATGTACGAAGCATTACGCACCTTGTTATGAATAACTTATGTGAGTTTTAATCTTAATTCCCTACTGCCCCGTCCTGCCCACATGGGTCAGGTGAATTGTGAATTTAAGGGAGAAATTAAATGAGACTAAAATACTCCCCTCCCCCTTATGATCTCCTTAAGGAAAGAATGCGCCTGAGAAATAGTTGTACTTATTAATTTCACACTCACTTTTGACTGTACAAGGGAACTTATAAAGACACCAATGAAATTAGCTTTGACAGTGACACTTCATCTGATAAAACAGAACACGGACACGAGTCTACATAAAATGAGCAGTTTAACCTTTCATCGTTTTCAACTTATCCACCACAACATATATAGTGTATTACGCTATTACCAACATTCATCTTGATACCATCCCTCAAGTACTTGAACACCTCTATTAAATATTCAAAAATGAAGCATACTCCCGTGATAAAAGTGAATTATGAGAAAAAGTCATGTAAATGAGACGTAATCAGAGAGCAATTAGACTTTTCACTAAGGAGTACAAATTGCCTCTCAAAGCCATCCTTCTTCACCTTTGAATCCAAAAGTCTTTCTCACGTGTATGCGACACAATGAAATCGATCCACGCTTTTCTAATGCATGACATCATGACACGAGATGAAAGACGTCTCCATAAAAGGTCTCTTCTTGCGGTCTTCATCGGTCCAACTTATCTCTGTGAGTTCCAGTGTACAGTACACGACAATCGACATCTCCATGTGTGTGTGTGTGTCAAATGAATAAACGTAAGCAATTTGTTACTTTCGCCCAAGCGTCTTTGTGACCATTTTTCTTATGTAATGTATTGTGGACTAATAATGCATCCCCCGTGTGACACGTGTCTTGCCATGAAGGAACGCTGCATCGACTACCAACAAGCAGACTCTCACAGGTCACTGAAACCCGTGAAAGAAGCGAGGACGAGAACACTAGTGCAGTACCAAGTGCAACAATAAGGACAGATATGCAAATACACAGTACACTATGTGTACCTTGTATCCGTGTTTGCACACGAGAAGAGAAGTTATCTTTGTTTTAATATGAGGGGCAAGCGCGAACGCTAAACCCCATGGAAAAAATTACGCGCCCGAGTTATCCACGTTTGGGATAATCGCAGGAGTCAACCATACCGTAGTGCAATGGCAAGTCTCATCCTGGGAGAAGTGCCTTATGGATCACACTATCTCCTACGCCAGGTAAGTACCGAAGAACTCTCATGCTATAACACCCCACTCAACCTCTGCCTTTCCTCCTAAATCACTCTTCTCTTTACACGCTTATTACTAAAGGAAGCTTAACTATTCTCATTTATGAGCTACTTCACTGTGTTGATCCAAAGTGACTCAAGCGTTTTGTGCATTTAAATTGCATGAAAATTAGTTCCTGGAGAAGTGGGAGGGGGTCAAACGCTGGAAAACTGGACGACGTGAATTCTTACTGCAGTTTGAATTTTAGCGCGCTAAAAGGAAAGTAGACACCGGAGGAGAGTCCCCCATTGGAGTGAGAGAGAAAGGGGAACGTCGGCTACTCCACTCACCTTCATGTAGATTGGTTGCACTTTGTTTGTTTCCTTTGCCACACACTCCAGTTTCATGAATGAAAACTCACCACGTCACGTCTCCGCCTCATCATTACGAAGACTGGATTGGTAGTTGAATGCTTTGCTTATCATGGAATTCGAGTTCTATTACAATACAGTCAATTCCGATTGTTTTTTAATTGAGCTGACTACAGTAGAAATCGTATTTACTCCTGCAGTCCGGATGATGGTTACACTTGTGGTGAGACATTAAGAATTCATGGGACAACTTTAACTAATGATTATAAGATGGTTTCAATATACCAATGATGTGCCACTTAATGCTTCCAGCCTATTCATGTCACAAATCTACGATAGTGAGTGCACATCCACAGTCTTTGAATATAACAGCATTTAAACAGTGGGCCAAGTCGCATAGCTAGTCTCATCTAATGATCTCATCATTCTCATCATGAAGAGCTTCCTCAAGAAATTCTGATACGTGCTTCATGTAAACATATTGAAGAAGGGAAGTGGTGCACTTCATGGAGAAGTATTCGAATGATTCATGAAACCTGGGATTTTTGCCCATGCATGGTTTGTAGGGTAGATTTTGCTTATTGCCATTTTGAGCTTCGGAGGGTTAACAAGCATTTGGCATATGTTGAACGGGAGGGCTTGAATAACTTCCTCCGTGAAATTTGAACCCGAACCATCGTAAACCTTAAACAATAGTGGTGTTGGTTGCCTGTTTCCTCTTAACTTGACTCTTCCGACGGTTGTGCAAAAGTAAAAAAGCTCTGTTGTGTCACTGGATAAGAAAAGCCATCTTACTCGAGTGTCACTGAGATTCGTCCAGTTGCACATTCCACTCAATTTTTACTTCACTCGATCACTTGATCATTTACTCACTCACTTCGTCACTTCTCGTATCGTCATTTTGTATGTTCGCATGCATAAACAGTATCAGTTGGGTCCTTAAATATATAACTGCCCATTTATCGGTCAACTTTCAAAATCCCTGTACGAACTCATTCACCATGTGTGCCAAAACCCGATTACTGTTGATTGCGGTTATCTGTGCCATGACTTATTGTAATGTCATCTGCTGTACCAGCATCAGGAATAAGGCAAGGGCAGATGATCTTTCTGCTGATTCGACGTTGTGGAGGTAGGGATGATTTTCATGCACTCAGTTTTAATTTAAATGTGTATAAATTAATATTTGCTTGGTTTTTAGACGGCCTAAGAACTACATGATGGACTCTGCGGAAACCAATAAAACCGGACGGAATGGCCACACCAATGCTGAGGATGTTCCATACTTTGTGTACGTACTTAATAAAATATTTATATACTGTCTTTCCTCAAAACTTCTCTGTGGCCAATTTTATATTTCTTTTGGTTATGTTACATTAACAGGAAGTCGAATGATCCGTACTCGTTCAAATGGGGCCCTTTTCTAGGAGTCCTTGGAGGAGTCTTTATTGGAATACCAGCCGTAATTGCAGTTGGGTATCTTATTTACCACTTAAAGTTTTGTCGTCGAAACAATTCTGAGAACTCTCGTCCTGTAACCAAACCAAAAGTTATGGATGATACTGTTTGACGCTTCATGAAGACCCTTCGACAAGGCTCTATTTAAATGATGTACAATGGTAGTTTAGTTTAATTATAAACGAATTTTTATGATACTCTGTGACTGTTTTCCATCCAAATGTTGTACTGGATAATTGATATGACAGAAGACAATATTTGCGTAGTGGCGCAAAATATTGGTTGAGGCTCAATATTTTTAAGCAATTGGCACCTCTACAGTTTACACTAGAAGTCAGTTGAAGTAAACGTAATTAATCAGCATGTTAAATCATCATGTGAAAACTTTTATGCTTACTGACTGTTACTCAAAAGGACTGATGTTTCACAAGTGATTCCTTTCCAGTGAAGAATTTATGTTTTGATCTTCTTCATTGATTCCTTTGACTCGTATTGTCATTGTTTAGCATTATGATGAATATTCCTTATTGTTAAGACTAGGAGTTACTAGACAGATTTGTTATTGATTGCTATACTGTCCCTCTCATTATATTTATGTGTGTTATCTGTTGTTTCCAAGATGAGGTTGTCCGAATAAAAGTTCCTACTAGTCCCACTTCGTAGAGTGAGGTCAAAGGTTAAAAATGGATGTTTGATACACGCAAAGATATTATTATAAAAATATACCTAAGATACCTATCGAAAAGAATATTATGGGGAATTGGACTCATCTTCAGTATGATCCAAACGAAACAGCTAATTTTTTTGGAAATAAGTCTCAAAAGATATTCCTTACTAGGTGGATGCCCATAATACTATGGAATATGCACATAATAACATTTAATTAATCACATAAGACAACACACGCACATACGCTTACGCGTATGTACCTGTGAGCACTG